>LS055247.1:0-18314 GCA_900241095.1 Acartia tonsa
GATAATGGAGGTTGCTCTCATATCTGCCTGCTGGGAGCAAACTTTACTGCTAGCTGTGCCTGTCCGAATATCATGAAGATATCAGCTGATAACAAGAACTGTGAAAAAACTAAGGTACTTTTCATAAGAATATTTTTGGTATAAAAAAAATAAATAGTTTGATAAATTTGTAAATTTTGAAGAAATGAATATTTTCATAAGAAAATGTTTTGTTAGGTATATGAAAATAATAAAAGTCAATAGAATAGAAGTTGTATATCACAAAAAGAAACGAGATTTTTTCCAATAATGTCTTTTTATAAGTGCAGTTATTAAGACGAGTAATCACCAATTTGAAATGTATTTTACCTATTGAAAATGATTTTTTAAAATTAATATAATTTTAGGTCATGATGTTGTATTCGATAAAGAATGAACTACGAGGAGTTGAAATGACCCGGCCCTATCATCATCTTATACCACCAATTTTATTTCCAAATATTGTTCACCCAAAACATCTGGAGTTCAGCGCAAGGTAAGCAATATTTTTTTTCAGTAGACCTCGGGTTTAACAAAACTGGTTTCAATCTTAATTTTTTTCTTCTAGGTAATATCTGCGGAAAGCTGTATAATAATATGCGATAGAAATAAACAATCCTTTACGGCTCAGAAACTGATTAATTTTAGATGGATCAAAATCGGTCTTAAACCATACATAATTGATATTTTTATTCCCTCACTGCTCAGAAGCTTAAAAAGGAATTATTGTATTTTTAAAAAGTACCCAAAGTTTGTAAGAAAGAATTTTTTTTTAATTTTAGGAATCTGTGTTAGGTATATAATTATACAGACCAATTTCCCTCCCATGCGCGCTTAAGCGTATCATATGAATCTATTGATACCTAATAGAATTATTATTTTCAGCACAAAAGAAGTGTTTTGGTTGGACATAGCTGGTATCAGCTGGCCGCACAACCGTGTCATTAGACGTGTGAAGCTGCATGGAAATTCAAACGAGGCAGATATAATCATTGACGCCAGCAGCTATGAAATTGAAAGGAATGGGAACTTTTGTTTTTGCGTTAAATGACGTATAATGTAATTTCGTTGCGCAAATTAGGTATAGATTGACGATAACATTTTTTTCAGTTAAAATATTTTGATTCATACAGTTACAAAAATATGACTTAAACTGTATAGATTTATTTACACTCATAGAAATAAAGTTCCCAATCTGAGCAGAACCGAAACTGCAGGACAGCCGCCGTCGCAGCAGCCCCAGGACATCGACGATGACTCCGCCAGTCTTAACATCGAAGCTGGCGGCGTGAGCCTGGATTGGATGTCCAACACAATCTACTACACCAGCGTAAATCATGGAACCGGGCGCCGGCACAGCACAATAAAAGCGGCCAAGTTGGACGGGTCTAAGGTGGTCAAAATTCGAGATCTACAGGCCACAGCCATGGACCTGGTCGTTGTGCCGGACAAGGGTATCATGTTCTGGCACGAGGTTGACATGGAGACAGGAGAGGAGAGCCTAAAGAGTAGCAGGATGGATGGAGTGGATGAACAGAGTCTGTATACTGTGGACAGGGGAGAGGATATGAAAGAGGATAAGACAATATTGCAACATCTAACTTATGCCGCGGACAAACATATTCTCTACTGGCTAAATAACTTTCGCCTCTTTAAACATGATTTAATTACAGGTTAGTCTGCTTGTTTATTTACAAAAATTGAAATTAATCTTTGTTTTATTGCTGCTAAATAGGACAATTTATTGAAAGCAAGAAAGAGTGCTTCAATGCACTTATTAGGAATAAAATAAAAACGTTGATTTAAAATTCCGTCTTTTTTTTGTTTGTCTTCTTAATAATGTCGGATCATGGAAAGAAAACGAAGTAGGTAGTGGGTTTCGTCGTATTTTCACAGTAACTTTTGATTGGTTATTTTAGGTTAGGTAAACGTTAATTATTGACCCGCAGGATTAGGAAATTGTCCCCGCAGTGTTAAAGGAGAAAAGCTACTGTGAAAATACGACGAAACCCGCTACTTCATTTTCTTTTCATGGTCCTATTTTATTTGTTATGTCATAATGTATTTTTAGGTGAAGTTTCCCAGGTTCCTGAAGTGACATTCCCAAATATTACTGTTCTCAAGTATTACAATAATTCATTCTACTTTGGCGGTGCACATGAAGATTCCTGGGCGATAACTGCTAAAGATCTAAACAACACCGAAACCATGGTAAAGAAACTGGATAAAGAGCCTTTAGCTCTGGTTATCTACGATGCTGACTCTCAGACTGGAAGTAATAAATGTTCAAACAAGAATGGAGGATGTGAACATGTGTGCGTTCCAGTTAGTAAGGAAGAGATCAAATGTATGTGCAGTATTGGATATTATATAGACCAAGCTGATGATACTAAGTGTAGACCTGTTGATAATTTTCTAATGTACGCTGCAGATGGTCGTGTTCAGGGTCTTTCTATTGATAAACAACGCCAAGATATACTTGTCCCACTAACTAATGAAGGACATGCTACAGGTTTAGATTATCTTGCCGCTGAACAGCTGATCTTCTGGGTTGACAATGGAGTGGGTGAAATATGGCGGGTCAAGCGGGATGGGTCAGGGAAAAAGAAACTGTTGAGCAACCTGGAGTCTCCTGTTGGTCTTGCCGTTGATTGGGTGGCCAGAAATATTTACTGGTCAGATGATAGAACAGATGTTATTGAAGTGTGCACTATAGACGGTCAACACAGGAAAGTCATCATTTCTGGAGACCTTGTACGCCCGGCCTCCCTGGAAGTATCCCCTGCGGATGGTCTTCTCTTCTGGATTGACACGGATATAACGGCTGCAAAGCTGGAGAAAGCCTACCTGGATGGAACTAACAGGACTGTTCTCTCAACAGATATGAAAATGAATTCTGTGTCAGATATTAGTATTGACCCGCAAGGAAAATGGATCTACTTGACGTACAATTTTGCATCTAATGGTGAATCATTTGGACGCATCAGCTTTGATGGTGATAGAAACGAAACATTCAGGCCGAAGTCGAGTGAAATGGTGAGATCACCCGTGTCCCTGACTTATTATGATGATAAAATATGGTGGATAGATGTTGATTACAAGGGAGGAAGCATCAGTTATTTTCAACTCGGAGCTACTGATGAAGTAAACGTAGTAAAGCGTAACCTAGGAGGCCGGACAAGCCTATGGGATCTGAAAATGTATAGTCCTAGCTTGCAGTCGGATATTGGAAATAATCCTTGCTCAAACAATTCATTCTGCTCTCATCTTTGTCTCTATAATGGTGAGGAGGGTAAGTGCCATTGTTCTTTCAAGAAGCTTGGTGATGACGGACGCACATGTGTCGACTATAGTGCATTCCTAATCTACTCTGGTGTTCATTATATTGAAAGCTTGTCATTGGAGCAAAACAGCGCGGACAATCAACCGTTTCCCAAAATTCAAAATACTACATATCTAAAAAATGTGATAAGCCTTGCTTACAATTATGAACAGCAAGAAATTTACTACACAGACATTCATACAGAATCTATTAGTGCAGTTTTCTTTAACGGAAGCGGACTTCGTCAAATATTATCGTTGCATGGTTCTGCCGAAGGGCTTGCATTTGACAGCCTTAGTAATGTCCTGTACTGGACATCAGCAGGGGATAGCTCTATTAAGAAAATAGATATGGCCAGACATCCTTACATTGTTGATCTTGTGGTTCAATTACGACCAGAGGACAAGCCTAGAGGTATTGATATCAACATGTGCACAAAACAAATATTCTGGACAAATTGGAATAAGGAAAATCCGTCAATTCAAAGAGCTTATTCAACCGGCTATGACATGAAAAGTATTATTACTAAAGATATCCGAATGCCCAATGGAATAGCTATTGACGTACAGAATACATATGATACCCAGATACAAAGATTATTCTGGGCTGACGCGCAGCTGGACAAAATTGAAATGTGCGACCTGGACGGTGGTAACTGTAAAATTGTGGCCAGTTCAATACTACAGCATCCGTTTGATATAGCCGTGTATGGAGATTCATTATTCTACACTGACTGGAAGAATCACAGTGTGGTGCGTGTCAACAAACTCTCCGGAGAGGATGCTGTTGTCATCAAGAACAATATCATGCGCCCCATGGGACTTGCAACTGTGTCAAGCGACCCAGTCAAGTGTTATTCCTCAAGCTGCAGCTATCTTAATGGCGGCTGTGAGGATATCTGCCACGATGAAGGACCTGGCAAAGTGACATGTTCTTGCTTATCCGGCAGACATTTGTTGCCTGACGGCCGCAGATGCACTTCATCCATTGCCAGCTGCCACGCAAACCAATTTCAATGCTTAGGATCCAGCACTGAAGCGAACAAGAACTTTTGTATTCCCTATGAGTTAACCTGTGATGGTCTAAAGCACTGCCCAGATGGTTCAGATGAACGCATAGAATTTTGTTTGCTCCGAGAGTGTCCTAAAAACTTTTTCAAATGCGCAAACAGCAAATGTATCAAAGAAAGCTTAAAGTGCAATGGGATTGATAATTGTGGAGATTTTTCTGACGAAACACTGTGTCCTTGTAAACATCCTGAAAATGAGTTCAAGTGTAATATTGGTCCCTGCATATCAAAGAATAAGGTTTGTAACCTGGAGAAGGATTGTCCTGACGCCAGTGATGAGAAACATTGTGAAGGAGCGAGAAACTGCACAGCCTCCAGGGCCGCTCAAACTGTGGATGAGGATGAAATAGGTCAGTTTATACCAATTCTTTTTATATAAAACACTAAAATTATTTGTTGAAAAGATTGGCCACTACTAGTTTGTAAGAAATTAACTAAAATTCAATAAAGTACTTAAAATTTTTCAGACAACTAATATGATATCGTGGTTATAAAACTTTGGTTACCGGTTTAATTTGCAGTCTACGTAAACTTCCTGAATATTTTACATGTGAAATAATATCGTCTAAAAATTCAAAAAAATATTGTTTACCTACAATTATTTTATATTCATAATTAGATGGCTGTTTGTCCCGTAAAAGTAAAAAAATTTCTGTATTAATCTTATCTACAGTCCTTAGAAAAGCTTTTTTTTAATGAACTTTAAAGGAGGGATCTAAAGGGATAAGACAATGGCCGATAAATTGATGTAACATACATCCCCAAAGATGATGCACATAATTACCCATTATTTAGATTATTGGTTAAAATAAATAAACACCCAACTTAATGAACCAACCAATCGAAATTAAATTGATTCCCTAAAGTTGTTAATATAGCGAATAAGAAAACGTAATTGAAAAACTTTGGGGACTAGTGTAATAAACAGCTTAATGTCCCCTCCCTCACTGACTTTAAAGGCCAAAGCTACGATAGTTTTTTAGTTTTTATCAACAATTTTGAAAAAAAAGTAGTTATATTCCAAAATAATTGTTAATTCCTTTGACATTTTATTAGGAGAATTAATTCCGTGTGAGCACACAACCGCGTGTATCCTTCCCTCATGGAAGTGTGATGGAGTTGATGATTGTTGGGACAACTCAGATGAGGAGATGTGTGCCAGCATATCTTACCAGAATTCTATCTGTCCTAATGGAACTTTTGCCTGTGCCGATGGAAAGTGTATCAACGCGGGTTGGGTTTGTGATAGGTGAGAATCAAATATTCTATTAGAAATTAGTGGATGCGTCCTTAGCATTATCGGGCTCTGTATTCGAAGTGTAGTGAAAGCAGAAAATAGCCTAAAACTATATCGGGATCTATTTGAAGCTCCAATAAAATAAGAACTCGATATCTTCCGAAATCTTAAGCTACAGACAAAAAAACCATAACAATTTATGAAATATGATAATCTGTTTTTTTAAAGATAGATATTACTTATTTCGTATTAAACAGACAAAAAATTCGGTCATTTTATCCTTTTATATATTATAAGTTGATCTGTTTTTACCTATGGCTCTATAAGATTATTCAATAAAATTATTCATACTAGAAAGAACCTATTGGGTTTTTCGTGTAATTAAGCTATCTCTGTTTTTGTTTTGTAAACTTATCGAAATTAATTTCTAAAGTATAAATAAATATTGGAATGTTTCCGCGGATAGAAAAATATAAAGATTTATTCCAGTTTTGTTTGTCCCGGGGTATTAACTTTGTGATTTTTATTTTATCATTCGTAGAAAATTGTATGTAATACGATGCGATACATGATTTTTAGTAAGGCTCCTAATGGCTCTGCTCTAATCCAGTGGTTATTAATCGGTTTGGAATTGAATATTGAATGTTTGCTTTATAATACAGGGACCATGATTGTGCACAGGGCGAGGATGAACAGAACTGTACACACACTTGTGGTCCAAACCAGTTCCAATGTAAACAACAGAAACAGTGTATTGACAGGTAGGTTGCTAACATGGAACTCATTTGTTATTGGTCATTTCGATTATCCAGTATGTGGGGAGGGGAATGGGGTAAAAGGAGTGGAAGGGGGGTGATTGTTATTTAGCCCGCTGTAAGTTTCACTTTCTTAGAGAACGTCAAAATCTGGTGTAAGATCCAAGTAGTAATATATAGTTTTTAATATTTTCATAACAATTTTCAAGACGACCATGCACTTTTCATTTTTGTGCTCTAAATAAAAAAAGGAGGATTTCTTTCTCAAAGACGATTTTCTCTTGGGAGGGTGAAGAAACCCTCTCTCAAATAGATATTATTAGTCCCATGACTTATACGGAGCTTCACTGCAAAGAAGAACTATATCGGCTAGCGCTTGTACATATGGATAAGGATGAAACCAGGGATCTAAAGAGTTAAGACAATGGCCGATAAATTGATGTACACAACTTACTCATCCTGTAGATTACAATTAATGATTGAAACTTTGAATTCTGAACTTAATGAACAAACCAATCAAAATTAATCCGTCCCAAAAGTTATTAAGCCATTGAATAAGAAAACGTTATTATAAAACTTTTTAACTATTTTTAAATAAATAGCCCAATTACGCTTTCCTTCCTGGGCTGAAACATTTTTCTTCTAGTGTATGGAGATGTGATGGAACTCCCGACTGTGATGACAAGTCTGATGAAGATGATGAGTGTGAGGCTAGTGGCTGCCAGGGATATCAGTGTCCCAACCAGGGGCCTTGCATCTCACTAAATCGTTTGTGTGATGGAGTTCAAGATTGTCCACATGACCAAGGTTTGTAATATGTTTGCCTGTATGGCTTCGAAACCTATTAATATCCGGTGGATTAGGACCGGTTCTAAGCCATACTGAAAAATCATATATAAAAATGTAACAGGATGTCTGTCTGTCTCGCTTTCCAGCAATGATCTTGCTTACCACTAGACCGTTATCGTTCTCCTTTACTTTGAAGCTTCTTATTGGTCCAGGGATGTTTTATAATTATTTTGGGGAAGGGTACATCCAATCTTGAAAGAGAAATCGCCCCTGGAAAAATACTTTTTCTTTTTAAAACTTTAATTGAAAGTGGAGGATCGACTTACCCCCTGACCCCACTCCTTTCCTCAAGTGCCCCTACATATCCCTAAGGGCGTAGCCGTTAGCTAGAGTTTTTGAAAGTTTATTTGTAATAGAAACTACTAAATATAGCTCTATTTCTATTGATTTTTCTAAAGATTAGGTATGCTTTAATTTAAATATTTTTCAGGTGGTCTCAGTGGGGACGAGGACCCGCATCACTGCACAAATTTCTGCTCCAAAGCTGAGTTCAGATGCGCCGACGGAAAGTGTATTCCCAGCTTTTACTATTGCGACGGTGCCAATGATTGTGTGGACGGCAGTGATGAACCTGCGTCCTGCGAGAACAAAGTCTGCCCGCAGGGTTACGTCAAGTGTCGTTCCAGTCGGAGCTGCATTGTTAAGGATGGATTATGCAACGGGGTACAGGACTGCAGTGATGCTAGCGACGAGGATCCATCATATTGTATTCTATTTTCTCAAGAAGCTTCCTATTGGAACGGCTGCAAGTTTTCCGAGTTTCAATGCAGCAACGGGTCATGTGTTGATCTGTCGCTTGTCTGCAATGGCAACAATGATTGTGGAGATTTCTCGGATGAAATGAACTGTACACATTACCTGGGTGACACTAGGATGGTGAAAAAGTCGTGCAAGCCTGGTTATCACCTGTCAAGTTCTGGCGTATGCAAGGCTAAGAGCTCCGTGCAGCCAAAGATTTTGTTCTCGAACCGATATTACATCAGATTAGTTGACTTTCTGGGCAATTCTGAAATATTTGCTAAGAACCAGACAAACGCGGTGGCCATAGATTATGACTACAGGACCAAATGTGCTTTCTGGTCAGATATTACTAAATCTGGATCAAGCCTGCGCAAGCTGTGCATCAAGGACAAAACGACTGAAATTTTGAACCTGGCTACACTACAAAACCCAGATGGTATAGCTGTTGACTGGGTGGCCAGTAATTTATACTGGTGCGACAAAGGATCAGACACTATAGAAGTATCCAATTTGGATGGAAAATTCAGAAAGGTTTTGGTCCATGAAAACCTGCAGGAGCCACGCGCACTGACTGTTGATCCAATCCATGGTTACCTGTACTGGACAGACTGGGGAGACAATCCACACATTGGCAGAGCTGCCATGGATGGGTCGGGACAAGAAATTATTATTTCAAACAATCTGGCATGGCCCAATGCTCTTACTATTGCATATGATACTGAAGAGCTGTTTTTTGGTGATGCATATCTCAAGTACATTGCTTATTCTAATCTGGATGGAAGTGACATCAGGATTGTTGCATCAGCTGCCAAAAATCCAGGTATTAACATTTTTAGTAGCGAAGCTACTCAATAATTAACCTCTTTTGTCAGTCTGTTACGTTAAGATAAAAATGCGATTTTCTCGGCTTCTATTTGTATAGTTTTGTCCGTCTGTGTGTTGGTCATGCCTCAAAAGATATATTTTTTTTAAAAGGTTTCCTAGTTTTATTTAGAGTTTCTGCATGTTCTCTTTCTTTAATTTTCTTTGTTATGAGAACTGAACATCTGCTTTATAACCCATTTGAAGTCTGAATTATGTTTTTACAGTTTTCCTCCTTCTGAAAGTTTTTTTTAAGCTAAACAATTAACAATTTTCTAATTTTAAGTCTGCTTTTATGCCTTTTTGGAAAAAGTAAGTCTAAGTATGTTAGCTTAACTTTGGCTATAGTATAGTTAGAAAAATGGATTTTACAGTTTCAAAATTATCTAATCAATTTAGGACACAACGAACGTCCTGTGTCCGTCCGTCTATCTGATTAAGTTAGTAATAGAATTTTTCTTTAGCTTTAAGTCTTTTATTTTTAGGTGTTAACTTGGATCATATATTTGCTCTGACCGTGTTTGAAAATCATATTTACTGGAGTGACTGGGAGAGTGGTTCCATAGAGAGGTGTACAAAATATACCTGTGAGGACAGCGTCACCATTATCAACACAGTCCATAGTCCCATGGATCTGGTCATCTATCACCCCATGCGCCAGCCACCTGTACAAAATAACCCGTGTCTTAATAATGGAGGCTGTCATGGTCTGTGCCTGCTAGTGCCTGGTGATAATGATGCTCTGACCCGAGTGTGTGCCTGTCCTGAAGATTTTGTCCTGCAAGATGATGGAGTCAGCTGCAGGTCCAATTGTTCAGCCAGTAAGTTTCAGTGCGAGGAGTCGTTAAAGTGCATCCCGTTCTGGTGGAAATGTGACGGACAGAAAGATTGTGAAGATGGTTCTGATGAACCCGAGGATTGTGAGGATTTTGTGTGCAAACCTGGACAATTCCAGTGCAAGAACCGTGAATGTATCCACCCCGCCCAATTCTGCAATGGCAACATTGATTGTGCTGATATGAGTGATGAAATTGCTTGCAATGAATATGAATGTATGAAAAATCAGTACAAGTGTCAGTTCAGTGATAGTGTCAGCTCATTTTGTATTGAGACAACCAAGCAGTGCAATGGTATAAAAGAGTGTCCGCTAGGGGATGATGAAAACGGATGTCCTGAAACTACCTGTGATGAAGGATATTTCCAGTGCAATAATGGTGCTTGTATACCTGGAGTCTGGGTGTGCGACAAAGACAATGATTGTAAGGATAACTCTGACGAGGCCAGCTTCTGCCTGGCAGAGGAGAGAAGTTGTGAGGAGGGACACTTCAAGTGTGACAACGGCAGGTGCATTCCAGAGAGCTGGCTATGTGACGGTGACATTGACTGCTTCAACAAGGAGGACGAGAATATGAATTGTACAGAGACTATTTCAGTGGCATGTGATGACACAGACTTTCGGTGCAAGTCTGGCCATTGTATACCTGGCAGATGGAGGTGTGATTATGAAGAGGATTGCGCAGATGGCTCTGATGAACTTAATTGTTCTGATGATGAATACAGGGCATGTTCTGAGGATGAACAGCCTTGTCACAATGGAAAATGTGTTCATATATCTAAATGGTGTGATGGACACGTTGACTGTGATCTTGATGATAAAACAGACGAAAGATTTTGTCAGCTGACTTGTTCTGAAAATGAGTTCCGGTGCCATTATCCCCCAATCTGTATTCATTCGAAATGGAGGTGTGATCTGGAGCGAGATTGTTCAGATGGTAGTGATGAAATCAATTGTCCTACAATTCTTTGCAAGCCAGGTCAGTTCTCTTGTCATGCCAGCCAGTGCCACTCAGGTAACTGCAACACTACAATGGAATGTCTTGATCCTAAATTTTTGTGTGATGGAGAAAAGGACTGTGCTAACGGCGCTGATGAAGAACCTGGAGCCTGCAAAGAATCTCTGTGTGGAGTGAACATGTTCCAGTGTATAGGATCTGGCTATTGTGTGCCATGGGATAAAGTTTGCAATGGCAAGAATGACTGCTCGGACTCTTCTGATGAAACTACAGAATCTTGCAACAAAGTGAAGTGCTCTGCGGACCCGTCAAAGTTTATGTGTGACGGTCTCAAATGTATCGACAAATCATTAGTCTGTGATGGCAGTATGGACTGTCTTGACGGTACAGACGAGAGTAACTGCAGCCAGGTGGCCTGCCAGTTTGGAGCCTGCTCACAGATTTGCCAGGTTAAATCCAGCAGAACAGAGCACAAGAGTATTTGTTTGTGTGCCCCTGGATATCAACAAACTCATCATAAACAGTATTGTAAAGCTAAAGGAAAAGATCCTGTGTTGCTGTTGGCCAATGAGAATACAATCCGACATATTAATCCCAGCAGGTTCCATAAGATTGTAGAACTTAGTGGTGGACATTCAAATCATGATGGCTTCGGTCAGCTTAAAATTGAGGCTATTGATGTAGCTTATGACAACAACAATCCAATTATGTTTATATCCTTAAGAAATAATGGAACAATATTATACATTAAATTCAGCGCTGATTCTGAGGCTGCTAGAGTAACTCGTGGTGTTAATAATGATGAAACCGACGTTCTTGTGGATAATGCTGGTATACCAAAGGGGCTGGCGGTTGATTGGATTAACAAAAATATTTATTGGATAAACGAGCAGACTGCCAGTGTTCATCTTGTAAATTATGAAACAAAAAACAAGTTAACCATAATAAAAAATTCACTGATACTGCCTAATGATATTGCTGTAGATCCTGATATAGGCAAACTGTTCATTTCGGATGCCGGCACAAAACCAATCATATTTATGGCAAGGCTGGATGGGTCAGATTTAAGGCCACTCGTCAGTGATGACATGTCCTGGCCTGTTTCTTTAGCCATTGATTATCCCGCTAGAAGGCTTTACTGGACAGATATGAAGAAGAGGACAATTGAATCTGTCCGTTTGGACGGCACAGAACGCCGTGAAATAGTTAAACTGGAGGCAAAAATGGGTAAACCATTTAAGCTTGATGTTTTTGAGGATACCGTGTTCTTCACAACATTCCAGTTCAATAAAATATTACGCATTAATAAGTTTGGAAACGGGAGCATTATGAACATTGCTGAGGAGTTGATGTCCGTGACAGATCTTGTAATGATGCAGGAAAACAAGCACGACTCCGTGTACATCTCTAATCCCTGTGAAACTGCCCCGTGTGCCAAGTACGGACCCAATGCTATCTGCACATCCATACCAGACCAGCACCAGAGCCTGATGTCACGGTGTATGTGCGCGGATGGCTACTACCTGAAGAACAACAAATGTGTGAGCCTGGCCAAGAATGAAGTGTTGACATGCAGCACGCTCAACTGTCATGCTGGAACGTGCCATATGCTGCATGGATTTCCTCACTGTATTTGTGATCCAAGTTACACTGGAAAATATTGTGAAACTTTTATTTGTTCCCAATTTTGTGAAAATGATGCCAAATGTTTACCTGTCCACGAGGAGGATAAACCTGCCCGGGCCACCTGTATCTGCAGGGAAGGATTTACAGGCACCAGATGTGAGGTTAACATGAAAGAATGTCTCGACTATTGTCACAATAATTCAACCTGTTTATTCAACCCTGAATCAGAAAAGCTTGAATGCAGATGTAACCATCCGTTTACTGGAGAGAGATGTGACGAATGTGTAAACATCGCTTGTCCTCTTGGAAAATGTGCTCTTAATGCTGATGGAGTTGCGGTCTGCAAAGAGGATCTGTGCAAAAACTTCGAATGTCTTCATGGCGGAACCTGTTACATTGACCAGTCCTCGGACCAGCCGCAGTGTAAGTGTACTGACAGCATGTACAACGGCCGGCGCTGTGAGATGGATAAATGCCAGACATCATACTGCAAGAATGGTGGCACAGGTTTTCGGGAGGATGGGAAATGTATGTGTCGGTGTACAAATGAGTTTACTGGGCCTCTGTGTGAAATGCCTCTGAGGGATCTATCTGATTGTAACAGTGTTGGTAATTGTCTTAATGGAGGAGTCTGTGTTGAGTTTAATCAAACTAAAATTTGTTCCTGTCCACTTGACTTTTATGGTCAAAATTGCGAGACCAAGATCGAGGCCCAGCTTAATCCGTGTAGGGAGGTGAACTGTCACAACGGCGGAGTCTGCAGTGTTACAGCTGAACCTGAGGAGTACAAGGCACAATGTTTGTGCGATGAGAAGTACAAGGGCCTGTATTGCATGGAGAAGAACAGGTGTTACAAGCATTGTTTGAATGGTGGAGAGTGTTTTGATGACGGGAAGACTGTGCGGTGTCGCTGCCCTGAGGGATGGAGTGGAGGCAGGTGTTCTATGAACTTTAATGGAGGTAATAACATTATTTATCGCCTGAGGGGAAGGGTTCGAACCACCCAGATTTAAATTTAAATAGAAAAAGTTATATTTTTTGGAGGGTGGGGATTGGGTATTAGGGACGATTTCATTTCTTTTGAGAGGGTTGAGCTACTAACATAAACAAAAGATGATCACTTTTCCACGGCCTTTAAGAATAAAGCCATTTGGTCCAGCGATCAGTTGAGATTTGTAGGTACAATTACAAAGACAGAATTTTAAAGATTTTTTCTAATTTTTATGTTAATTTACATATGCATTGTTTTCTATTTGTTTTAAAAAAATTTTTCTTTTTCTCATTATCTGCACAATACAAAATATAACCTCTGAATATATATTTTAGGAAGCAAAGAAAGTTTGGATAATGATGCTATAAACTCACTGACAGTCACCATAGTAACAGTGTCTATAGTTGCTCTGGCTCTCCTGGCTGCGCTCATATATCTCATTGTCTTCCTTGTCCAGAGACGACAGTAAGTATTTTCTCGTATTAATTCGAAACCGGTCAATAATCGTAGGATTAGAAACGGTTCTCATCTATACGACAAAATTATGGCTACCATCGTAGGTATTAAATCCAGTTTTCTACGAATATTTTATACTTTATATCCGCGGAATACGATGCGAGAAATAACTATTATAGTTTTTTTTATGTTAACAGACATTGCTATAAAAATTTAAATGACATATAGCCTAATATTTTTATTTGAGGGAGATAATCCAGGGATCTAAAGGGATAAGACAATGGCCAGTATATTGATGTTAATCCCCCATAATGATGCACAAAATTACCCCCTATGTAGATTAAAATTAGTGGCTGAGAACACTTAACTAACTTAACCAACCAATCAAAATTTACTAAAGTCTCCAATGTTGTTAAGCTAACGAATAAGAAAACTTTATGATAAAACTTTGGGACTAGTGTAATAAACAGACCATTGTTCCCTCTCTCTCTAGTGAAGAGTTTTTTTTAGAACAATACACTGTATTACAGAAAAAGTTTTTAAACCTTTTATTGCTTTTTTAACTTGTGATAATGATTAAATTTCAATTTTTAGTTTAAGCCTTGGTTTCAAACACTACCGCATGAACGACTCTGTATCTGGCGGGGGGAGGAGGAGCGAGGCAGAGTTCTCCAACAGGATGTACCTGCAGGATGATTTCGATGACCTGGAGGAACATGGGCCATTCAGTGATGTTGGCCCACTGGCCTCTAATTTTGTTAATCCTGTTTATGAGACAATGTTTTTGGTAAGTTGATTATTGTTTATTTTAGTAGAGGTACTTTTGTCAGAGGAGGGTAAGTATTTTGATGGTTAAAGTTTATTGTCCCCTTAGCTATGGGTAGGACTAGAAGTATCAAAATATTTCCAGTTGAGACAATGTGTAAATATATCGAAACTTGTCCTGGGATGATTTCATGCTGTTTTATTTTTAGATTAAAGTCTTGGGGGATAGTTTTAGACTATTTTTTTAATCTTTGAGTTTTTAAAAATCTAGAAAATCATATTACGATTTAAAAGTTTTGTTTTCTAATATCATGATTGTTTTTGTTTAGAATTCGAGGCCGTCTATCATAAAAGATGAAAATCTAGTGAATCCCGAGCTTCTTGAAATCAGCGGAACAGAATCTGAGCGAAGTGGGTTGTTGCGGGCCAATGACACGCCACCAACTGACGGCAGGCCGGTCATTCACACAGACTCAGATTAAATACAACTACAAATTAAATGTTTTATGGGTATTATATTGATATCTTTTCTATTGTAGACATTAGTGTATTTAAGTCATCAGATATTCGGTATTAGATATAATTTAAAAGGCTTCAATTTTTCGTATTTTTATTGTTAAACTAATGATATTTTATCAAAGATGTCAAGTGTAATTTAATTGCTTTATATCAGTTGTGAAATCAAGCAGCTTTAAAACTATTAATCCAATCATAATTTTTGGGAATGTGATTTTGCGAAGAAATGAAAATTCTTTCTGTTTTAGCTTATACATGATATTATGTGCTTTTACTAATTTTTCCTAATAATTTGTGATTTTTTTAAATCCTAAGGTGGGCATTGATTAACTTTTTAATGTAGGTATGAAATGGTAAAGTTTATTGGTGTTTTAAGTTAGCTAAAAATATTGCATTCAACGTCTCTAAAAATCAATAGTTATCAAATGAAACACTAAAACTAAATTATTTTTTTTTTATTTACCAAAACTTACCATATGAATCTCACAAAAATGCACTAAAAAGTATTTTTTACCAGTTTGGTTGTGTAATTTTACCTTATTTGTAAGAAAAATATTTTGAAATAATCAAATGTAGAATGGTTATTTTCTTAGTGTACATAAGTTTTAAGTAATTAATCTGGCTTAAATTATATTATTTTATTTTATGAATTATCATAATTGATTGTATGCTTTTTGGGTATTACATATACATATGTATGAAAAGACACTTTTTGGTGTTAAAAAATTAATATTTTATGTAATAATCACATTTTTCTAGGGCTCGGCAGAGATACTTAGGAAATTGGAGTCATAGATAGGTAAATGGAGGAAAATTTACCAAACTTACCAAATATTTGCAAACTAAAAAGCCAGAATTTTGCACTTCCTGATCAATGGGGAAAATATTAATCTTTAATTTTTCTGGGATCATGAAATGAGAATCAAGGGTGCCTGCCGAGCCCTTACAATATATCCATAATCTTATTTATGTGTGAAATATAACCAATACCATTTAACTTAAATTGATTAAAAGTTGAGCTATTAATGTATCAAAAGTTTTATTATAAAATAGATATCTGTATGTTCAAATATATCTAAATGTTTTCAATATTTAGTAACTGCCTGGCCTAAAAGTTTTTTTTTTCACTGTAAAAATATATTCCCACATTTTTAGATCATTTACATAAAACCTGTTTCTGTTCCTTATTGGATACTATCCTTACGGGACTAATTTTCTAACCTTTACTTAACCTAACCTAATTCAAACATCAAATTATGGATTTTAAAGTTTATTTAAGGGAAATCATTTAAAGCTTTATTCATCAAAATTTTATGTAAAATTTCAATAATGTTTTTGGATAATTTTTAAATCTAAGTTTGATACCTATAAAGGAATAATATTTTTACAGTGTAAAACATTATAGCTCATAATAGTATTCTATGCAAGTTTGGCGCTCTTTTTAGTCAGGATGCTTTCTTCCAAGCAATCTTTCAGAGCACTGTGTATCATTGTGTTATGTTATAGTGTGAACTTTTTTTGGACCTAGGACAAACGACAAACGTCGGAGTTGACACTGTGACTTAACCTAACCTATTTTAAACCATCTTTTAAGTTTTTTTTTTTTAATTTCTAACCCCTGCATGCGGGGGGCTTATTTATATATTCATATAATAACCTAACCTGTAAAGCAATACTTATTTAACGAAATATTTTAGACACTCCTGCGTTTGTCCACTCCGACGTTTGTCACTCCTACGTTTGTCCTGGAACCCTTTTTTGTGTGTCCTATTATTTAATATTTCTTATATCCATTGATAATTGTAGACCAAAAATTTTATTATAAGCAGTGCATCATTGTTCAAATCGTGTGTGTAAAATTTAGAGGGGAGGGGGCATAAAGCGTCATCTGAAGCTAAATTTGTTTTGTGTTTAATTGCTACTTGGAATATATTTTCCTTTATGGCTTTGAAACCGATTAATAACCACTTGATTAAAACCGGTTCTAAGTCATACTGAAAAATCATGTATTATAGCATCGTATTACAGACAATTTTTCACTAATATTAAAAAATCATTTGATTAATACCAAAATTTGATGTAGTTTTCGATGCGATAGTTAACTATTTTCAAATTATTGAACTTAATTTTGCTACATAAAACGCTTTTTTGCCCCCCATCCATTTTTACTTTTCTGAATAATCATTTTTAGAAGCTTTAATCAAATAATCCAATAAGATATAATAGCTTTAGCATGGAGAAAATTTAAAAAAAAAAAATCTTTTAGAATATTATTTTATTTGAATGGACCTTAAATAATGTTAGCTTGCTAAGATATGTGTAAACCCTTAGCCTATGTGATATGTTTTTAAATATTACCATTTACTATTTACATTGCATTATCTTTATTATTATTATTATTATTATTAAATGATTATTATTAGTGCCAAATATACATTCAGTCCGTAACTTTGTATTTAATAGTTAATAAGGATGACGACATTCATAAAAGCGAAGCTTTCATATTAACAATATGGATCTTTGAGACAGGAACCTTATGCCAATGTTTGCAATTGACTGGACGATTCTTTCATGCCTATATTAACTCTACGAACTAGCCTAATAGTATAAAATATTTTTATTAATTGATATATGCAGGAATCTAATAGCCGTAAATTTGATGTACATCCCGAATGACGATGCAGTATGCACAAATTCACCCCTTCTGTAGATGATAATTAGTGTTTGAAACGTTTGGACACTCAACCTATCAAAATTCAATAAAAGTCCCCAAAGTTTTTAAGCCAAATGTCCACCCTCCCTGGAAATATGTAGTGAATGCTTTCAGAGAAAAATGGTGCAAGCCACTTTATATAAAGTTAATAACCCGGAAAATTCGGATGTTAAGTTGGTCAGGGAGGGAGGGGACACTTGGCTGTTAATTACACTAGTCCCCAAAGTACTATAACATCTTTTTCTTAATCGTCGGCTAAACAACTTTGGGGACTTTTACCGAATTTTGATTGGTTGGATTATTAAGTTGTGTGTCCAAACATTTAAACCAGAAATTGTAATCTAGAGAGGGGGTAATTTTGTGAATTATCATTGGGAATGTACATCAATTTATTGGCCATAGTCTTATCCCTATATATCCCTGTAAGTTGGTTCTTATCGTAATCTTGCCACTTTTTGCATCCATTTTATTATTACAAATACTCGACAGATTGGTCTCTAGTTTATGATAGGGATGGGTCAATGAAAGATAAATGGGGGGGGGGGGGGGGGGGGGGGGGGGGGGGGGGGGGGGGGGGGGGGGGGGGGGGGGGGGGGGGGGGG
>LS055248.1:0-18310 GCA_900241095.1 Acartia tonsa
AAACCCATTTTCTTTCAAAAAAGCTACAATTATTAATGAGAATGGAGTCACAGCAAATATACAACGCAAAAGATTCTTAACCCAAAAAAAATTTGCCTATGAAGACAGTCAATGGAGAATTAACTTTCAATATTCTAAAGATGAATCCCATTTAAAAATGATCTCACTTATTGATGTAATTTATGATGCCCTTTTAAAAATTTTGACCAAAGTTTATGAACATTACCGAGCCTTAGATGGGCATTACCCCGAAGATGCACTAACCAGACAATTTTACTTAGTTGCATTAATTAAAGAAGCTTCTTCCTATGCCACAACAAATATTTCAACCTCTAATTTTGGGCTTTCCGAATCCCCATCTAGTATTGTACACTCCTGCTGTAATGCCTTTTACAACTATTTGCTATCTGATCAAGAGCTTGACTTGTCACGTGGATTAACTTTTTACTTAAAAACACTTTCAATACAGCACGTGCTACATAGATTACATGTAAAGAAAAATATCATTTTATCCACTCCAGCTAGTGGAGGGTCCAAAGATTCATTCAGATATTCACCTCATAATTTACAGCGGCATATGTTTATAGTACCAAAAGGCTTTCCTGGAGGAGATCTCGATTTTGCTCACTGCTGCTTGCCAATTGCAATTATTATTGGTAGGCTACATAGATTACACTGTAAAGATAGAAATAGCCGAGAAGGACTTGCGTGGGAAAACGCAAAGCACTTACATAGTCAAAACCTATCACTTTCAAAGGCTGCTGGCAATCAAATTACAGCATATATGACTACTTTAAGAACAGTTTTAAATTTGAAGTTCCAAAAAGGTGGCTATAGCATAGAGTACTTAGTACCCTTAGTTTGTAATTTCTTTACAGACATACAACTTGTAATTTTTGATTTTGAGAATGAAAACGAGATTTTATATCAATATCCTGAAGATCCGAATCCAACTTTAGCGCCAGTATTTTTAAGCTGTAGCCGAACTGACGAAGGCTTACATTTGGACGTAATAGTAAATATAGAAACTTATGCTAGAAAATATGGCATTTCATGTAATTATTGTGGCACAAATAGTAGAAATACAGGTACTTCACATCCATGCAAAACAAGAAATCATTGTAATATTTGTAAAAGACCCCTGCTTCAAAAAGATACCTACGTTGATCCCCAAATATTACTTCTTTATTGTGATAAACTAATAAACCCACACGAGGAATCTTGCCCTAAATGTTTCTTAAAAACTGGAAGCGTGCATTGTAGTGGTAGACATTCTGCATATTTTTGTAATGCAGCAATATTGTGTTCAAAATGTAATCAAAGAACTTCACTTAAAGGTTATAAAAGTAAGGAAGAGGCAGAAAAATCCCATGTATGTGGATCATCCAAATGTAATGTTTGTTTTAATTTATATAAAAATGTTGAAGGTTCAATAATGAAACATTGTTGTAAAATGAAACAATTTCAAAGGCCAAAGGCCCTCAAAAATATCATGGTTTTATCAATGCAATTCAGAAGAGTCCCAGAAAGTACCAATATTTTTTCAGTCATTCCATTTGTTGCCTCAATATGCTATGAACATGAAACAAAGCAGAATTTTGTAGTTGAAACTGTAGTTGACCCATGCTTACATATTCCATATAACATAAGATCTGAAAAACAGCAAATATATCTCCCATATTTTAAAGAGCATTGTATTCAATATAAATCCAAATTTCTTCACAGAGCAAAATGGCTTAAAGACGACTATGTAACTCGTATCATGCATAAGGGTGGAGCATTACAATCTGGGACATTTTATGACTTACTTGTTAATAAGCTTATATCATGGCAATTTCGATCTTATACAGTAATAGTAGAGACTCATGAAGGTATGAGCGTTATCTTAAAAGCTCTAAGTGATAGAAATATTCAAGTATATATTGTTGGTGCCCAATTAAGTCATTTAAATAGTATAACTGTACAAAGTCTAGACTTAAGTTTTGTTTGTTTTACTAAATATATTGATTTGGATCTATATCAATGTAGTCAAACTTTTGAAACTCAAACACAGAAAATGTTTCTTCCCCTTCCATTAATTGAGCAAGGAAAACAACAGTACAGTGGACCAATACCAGAATTAAGCCTTTTTTGTAATTCCCCTATATCTATAAATATGATGGATATCATAAGCAAATACCACTGTGGCCTATTTGGTACTTTTGATCTAGGTTCTAATATTATATCGGCTTCTCAGAGTGATTGCTTAATAATGACTGAATCAATTATATCTTTTATTAATACTACTTTTTCAGAGCAAGCATTCCTCTTTAAAGAATTAAATATGCCAAAAGACGATAATTGTTTTCCTCTATTTTATCCCTTTTCTGCCAAGATTACGAGTGTAGCAGCCCTGTATTATTCAATATTTTGCTTCTGTTCAAAATTGAGTGAAAAGCTTGTATGTTGCCCCATAGCATGTATGCCCAATTACGATTTTACAAGAAGTAGCGGGCCTGAGCAAGAACTTGCTGAATTTTATGCATATAAATATAAACAGACTGAAACACTCTATTATGCTTCAACGACTAAATATGGTCAGTACACCTTTTTTGAAGATGTTTATCCTGATGCATATTTTCCCGATATATCACTTTGTTTATTCTATATGGGTTGCTATTTTCATGGTTGTGTATTATGTAAAACTAATAGTCATACCGAAGGCACCACAGAGAAAAAGTGGAAAGGAAAAAGAGCCATGGAGAGATATAATTCAACTATTATGCAGATGGAGAAATTCTGCAGTACATATTCACATTTAAAAGTAGACATTATTTGGGGCTGCCAGTATGAGAAGATGAGGCAAGAAGATGATGAGTTAATATACTTCCTCTCCTGTGTTTACCAACCTATTCCAAGAGACGTTCCATTTACCATTGCCGAGAGCGCCCACCCGCCGCAAACATCCGTGTTTGCTCATCGCTGGAACTCGGAAGACAATTCCAATGAGAAGATGTACTGTTTGGATATAAGGTAAGAAATGAGATATCTTGTAAAGCACTGGGTTAATTTAGAGAAGCATCCAAATTTCGCACTCTTTTTTACGTTTGGAGGCCAAAAACCGCGGAATTTGCCCATATTTCCAGGACAAAACCTTTCAGTGCTGAGTGGAATTTTTCCGCGAAATTAGGGGGATTCGAACCCATAACCTTTTGGTTCGCAGTAACAATTAAATTGAGACTAAGTGTATGTCAGTTATTAATAATGTTACTTAATTGTTTCAGCTCCTGCTATGCTGCTGTCATGATCAAAACAAGCTTCCCAATCGGCCAAGGAATACACTATTTTGAAAGAGACTTTACAAATCACTATAATGCAGAACAATGTACGTTTAGTGATCAGCCATGCCAAGGTATTGTTCAAGTTTTAGTAGTGCCTCCCAAGACTTTATATCCATTTTTATATGAAACATACAAAAAAGGTGGAAGAAATTATGTAGCATGTTCAAGATGTGCTATAAATCAATCGAGAAAACCGTGTAGACATACAGAGCGCTTTAAATCTTTTTTTACTATAATTACAACTGAAGAATTACAATATGCGATTTCACTAAATTACAAAATATTACGTATAGTTCAGGGTTACCTCTTTTTCAAAACTGAACCAATTTTTCGAGATACAATTTCTCTTCTATGTAGATCAAAACTCATACATTCTGGCATCCCTTCTTACGTAACTAACGTAAATGACTATTGTAAACAACTAAATACTCAAATGAATTACACCGGGTCAAGACAAATATATCCGGAAATGCTAAAAAGGGACGATAAAAAGCGCTTTTTTGTTAAAAGAATACTTTGTATGATGCACGGACAACTCATAAGACGCAGTTACAAATCAAGATTACAAGTAATAACAACTCAAAAACAATTAGAAAAAGAATTTGAATCCAAATCGTCAATTTTACGTGATATTGATATAATATCTGATAATATGTCGGCACTTTTATTAACAGAAGAGAAACCAAAAAGGTTCAATACTTCAAGAAATATGGTCTCTGGAGTATATGTATATGCAATGGCTAGAATATGGCAACATAAAATTATGATGAAATTAATTGATTATGGCTGTAACCTATTATATGTTGACTGTGATTGTTATTATATAACGTTAAGTAAACCTTTGCCAACTTTTATTACTCTTTCTGAAGGAATTGGCAACTTCAAATTGCAATATTATCCTCATAAATGCATATCATGGTTCGCGCTTTCCCCAAAGACATATTCAATAGTATTAGAGAGACAAGACTGCAGTCAGTATGAAGACATCAAGGCTAAAGGACTGAACCTCAAATGTGATACAAGTGGCATTATTAATAATGATTGTTTCAGAAGAAAAATAGAAGAACACTTGTCGGGCATGAAAGATGTGATAATTGTACCTCAAGAACGAAAAAAAACTACCAAAAATTTAGAGCATATTACCAGAATAATTAATTTTGCTTTGAAGTTTAATCCCTACGGACATCGGGTTATTAATTTTGGCTGTCCTAACTTATCTACTATGCCGTACGGTTATTTATAAATAAATATATTATCCATGCATTTACTACCCGCCGAGAAGAGATTTTTATAAGACCGCTTTTCCGTACTGCGTGCAGCTTTGTTTAATCCTTTCTCGGCGGGCACTTTAGAGAACTAGTTTTAACCAGATTTTTGCATTGCAATTTGGCTGTGGTATATTTTTACCTGTGGCATTGCACTCTATTCACCGTCGCTCTATCCACCGCCGCTCTATCCACCGCCGCTCTATCCACCGCCGCTCTATCTACCATTCACCCGCGCACTCTTGCAGGCAAATAGCACACTCTCACTTTGCCACGCATCTGCCATTTGTCCGCCATCTTAAAAAGTGCTAAAATGGGTTAAAATGGGATCAAAAACGAATTCTACTTTAAGTCCTAGAATTTTATTAAAAGCTTCAGAATATAGCCGTCTTTTAGGTATAGAGCAAGAACTAAAATCTCTAAAGTTATCAAATTCAACATGTATGTGTAAAAAAAGTGGTCAAAGTGGATACTATGAAGTGCCAGAATCCGTAGACGGAAGAGACTTGGTTGGAGGAGGAACAGGAGATCGACCTATCCCAGTAAGAAAAACTGTTTTTGTGGGTCAGCCCACATTGAATCAACAGGGTGATATAGAGTTTTTACACCAATATGGAGTTAATGTCATGCCAATGGGCTCCGAACTGAATATTCCAGCACATTTGAACTATGGCAGGAACAAACATGTACAACCCAAGTTGGTACAGAGAACTTGGCCAGAATTATCAAATGCATCTCTTCTTCGTGGTTCTGGGGAGTCCGATTTTCAGGTAAATCCTGCTCCCTTGCCCCAGCCCATGGATCAGTCTTCTCCTCTCTTGTCGGAAACCTCCGAGAAATCCTCCGAGAAATCCTCCGAGAAGCCTTCCTCCGAGACAGTCTCCCAAGTTTCTAAAAGTGATGGAAGTGGATCGTTCTCAGTAGAAAAGATAGTAGACAAAATTCGAAAGGCATATAAAAAAAGAGCTCAATTACTGCTCTCATCTTTGCAAAATAAGGGTCTAATAAATGTTAATGATACAGGCCACTTAGTATTTAATAATAAAGCCAGTTGCCTGACACTTTATGAAGCTATTACATTAACTTTTTACTCTTCAACCTCCAAGAAGATTCCAGAAGACATTACAAAATGGCTAAATTTACTTGTATCTGCAGGCCTGGACAATTATATAACTAATGAGGCAGTCAGTACATACTTTTTGTGGTACAAAATATAGTGCACCAGTAGACAATGGAAGGAAGTACAATAGAGACAATTCTACATCCGTATAAGTGTTTTAAAGGATGCAAAAAGTTCAACGAAAAGTTAAATCTTGAAGTCGGTGAAGTTTCAGTTTATAACCTTAGCTCAACTTTGCCCGGATCGTGCGCAATTATTTTAAATAAATCTCGCAACCTCTTTTTGTTTTGAAAAGCATACATGGGGGTCAGAAGATGGAAGAGGAAAAGTCCTCCCTTTCCACCTATGTATGCTATAATGTATCATGTATAACTTTAAAATAATAGCGCATATTTAGGCATTGGATTGTAGTTGGTCGAACCAAAGAGGAATATTTTTTATTTGACTCACTACAAGTGAAAGATTCTACACTCTGGCACATATTTAAAGACGCATCTGGTAGTGTCGTTTATAACAGTTCCGGACTAATGAGTGCAGACAAAAATCTATGCGGACATTATTGCTTGTTCTTTATATTAGAGCATATATGGAATCAGGACTTAAGCTTTTATGAGTTATTAAATGAAATATTTACTAATGACTTGGAAGAAAATGAAAGGCGAGTTTTAGTGTTCTTAAAAGACAATTATCCAGATATTTTTTGAAATAATGGATGCCTGGCGAGAAGAAGTTGAAACAGAGCACTTAAGACCAATACAAAGAAAATGTCAATTGGATCCTGAGGAAATTGCTAAGTACAAGGCATACAAGTTCATGGCAAGCCCATCGTTCCCCTGCTTTGAGTTCCCCTTCCGCTGCGCATTGTATGGCAGTACAGGTAACTTACATTACTGGTATCCAATATATTTTTAACATATCTATTTTAGGAATTGGCAAATCATTTTTTATTCGTAACTTATTAAGGAATCGTAAAACGTGCTTTGATATTCATTACAAGCGAATTTTGCTGTTTTCACCAAACCATGAAGAACTATGTTATAAAAAGCTCAAGTTCATGTACGAGTATCTTTGCAATGATGCCATTGTTGAATCCTTCACCGGAATACCCAATATGGATGATTTGGAAATCACTGCCGTTGAACCAACATTAATTGTGAGTGGTTATATATATTAAAGGTGTGCGGGTAGTTGATTTTTTGCATAATTTTATTTAATTATAATTTACAGATACTAGAAGATTTAATGCAGGAGGCCCTCAGCAGTTCTCAGGAATATTATTATATAATTCAAATGTGTCTTTCTTGTAGATCTTTATTTTATTTTATTTTATTTAGTAAAAAGGGTTATAGACCCGTTTTTTTGGGGGGTTGTCAGTGAATCTTGACCCGATCTGGATCCACACAAATCTCAATATCGCACGGCCTTATTCTTTAATTACAATATTACAATGAAGACACATTCTATTTTTCGTTATTCATACTAGTATTTAACATTAATGTCAAGGCTATCAAATAATGTGCAGTGCAGTGTTATATGTAGTGCTCAAAATGCGTATCATAGAACATCAAGTGTGAACAATCAGACTATTCCAAGGAAAGTAATTATAATAACATAGTTTAATTGCGTAACTTTTGTACATATTTTAGTATCTTATCTAACGTCAATTTTAAAGAATAGTAACTCCAAGACAATTATATTATTATAATTACAAACAGGCAATATAACATGAAAGTCTATTTTTCAAATGGTAATGACCTATCTGTAATTGCTCGCCAATCTCAGCAGATTTTGGATGACTATCAGGTAAATCAATCCAATTAAAATGATTTTAGTAGATCAAATAACAAGCCTTCTTTTTTGAAAAGTTGCTGCCTAATGCATTAAAGTGGATCCACAAAAATTTGGCAAACACAGGAGTGAACTACGTGATTGTCGACTTAAGGAATGGAACAGACTACAAAAGCGAACCGATATAAACGCAATAAATCAGTCCAATATTAATAGCTTAAATAGAAAAATATCGGTTCGCTTAAACATATTTTACTTCTTAGTGGTAAATACTCCGGTGGTTTGAGGATTAGGGTAATAAGTTATTGTAGTCTATCTATGTACTTAATTATATCATACTCTTCTATCCTTTAGAGCGATATATTCCCTCGTCCAGGCAAAATGGAAGTAGGTCTATATATGGATATTTTGAAAATATAATCAGGAACTGAGCACAGTTATTATTTTTAGCCCACTCCAGTATTTTTTTTCACAGAATGATAAGGAGTCGTCATATAGACATTGAATAGTGCATACGAATGATAAGAAAAGACATCATGAAGTGCTTTGCAATTTTCCTAATAAACAGTTGTCTTGCACTGTGTGTGGCCTCCTTCAGTTACGACTATGATTTCGTCGGACAATCCCCCTATACAAGGTAAGACATTTCTTAAAACTACTACAATACAATTGAAGTATCATAAATATGAATAGTCCTGCTCCGGTGACTACTACCAGTCAATCAGTTCAAACGCATCCACCCACCTGTGAATGCCAAAGTCGACTCGACCAAGCTTTCGACCTCATTGCCAAGCTCCAATCCGACCAAACCACCCTCCTCCAAGATCATTCGTCTCAGCGAACCAGCACTGAAGCAGACCGGACCGAGATCAGGAAACTTCAGACTCAGATTAGCTCATTAGACTCGTCAGACCAGGTCCAGTCTGTGCAAAGTAAGGTTGACTCTCTGGAGGAATCATTAAATCAGCATAAGACGATCACGATGGAGACACAGGAAAGGTACAGTAAAAGGTTAAGCAACTTTAACCTGATCATCGGCAGGACAGGCAATACGATCGGTTCACTTGTGGAGAGTGTCAGCAATAACACAGCTGACGTTGAGAAGAATACAAATGTAAGTTAATTATTTTAGATGTGGTAAAGTTTAACTCCTGTTATATAGAATGTCAGTATTTGCTTTAATCGTTTGGATGCTTTGCTTGATCTCATATTTGTCCTACAAGATCGTGTTAAATCATTAGAAGAGGTAATATAACTATACTTATGTATATATCGATAAACTAATGTTTTTCTTGTTTGCTTAGTTAAATGCTAAATTATCTCTAAGCAATATGCAATCTAATACAGAGATTGTTATTTTAAAGAGCCAAGTACTTAATCATCAATTGGTAACTATCAAATCTATAATTTTCTTTTGCAATATATTTATTAATGTTTGTTTAGGCCATAAATGATCTGAAGGAAAATGTTCTCTCTAATACAATTGATCAGAGGAAGCTGCAGAAGGTACCGTTGTTTTTTTTATATAATTTAGCAAGCTGCATAATACTGCATATATATAGGATATCAATGGAATTCATGAGACAGTGGAGAGGTCAGGACGTTACATCACGGAAGCAAATAGATCCATTGGATGGAATTACCAAGCAATATTGGTATTTGTATTATTTATATATTTAACAAATAGTGCTTAAATTATATGTCATTAGGGACTTGTTAATACAACTCAAGCTTTGTCGACATCCCTCTCAAATTCCACAAGCAACATCACCATTCCTCTCAACGCACCTCCACTTCCCACTCTTCCCAGCATTCCAAAACCTTCCCTGCTTGTATCTTCAGATACAACTGTTGTCTGTGATGATGGACGTATTTGTAACGAGTTCTTTGGATACCAAGATGACTGTGTGGTCTATATTAACTGTGCGAAATATTGGCCATGTCACAAAAGTATTAATTGTATTTATTTGCATGTAATTTATGAAATTTACTGATTTTGTTATATTTTAGACCCTCCTTGCGAAATTGAACTATCTGATCATAACCCTCATTGCCAGCAATGGGCTTGTAACTCAGTCCCATTCAACTACGCCCTTTACATTGGCATCCCAGCCTCTGTTCTGATGTCTGTAGGAATGATGGGTTCCATTTGGGGGGTGTGCTATGTAAGGCAAAGAAGGAGACGGATTGCTCGGGAGGAGAACGACGTTGAGCTTGGAAGCATTATTCGAAATGAAGAGGGAGCTCGAAATGCTGCAAGTGCTCTGGGTATTGAGAATACTGCCTTCAATTATGGCACAGTTGACACTGACCCTGACGCGATGTCACCGCCCGCGCCATCATCGTCTTCCTCCCGTAGCACGCCCTTACCAGAGTATACATCTGGCAAGTCTACACGTGCTCTGAAGACGCCATCAGCCCCACGTGACAGTGATGATGAGTAGTTTATACATTAATGAATACTTTAGTAAACTAAATATACATAAAATATTTCAATATTCATATTTGCCGCCTTTTCGACTTGGAATAATGAGCAACTCAGTTTCTTTTACAATTCTTAACTGAGCGCTGAGCACTTTGGTCTCAGTCTCAGCTCAGTTCTTTCGTTTCATCAGCTGTTGCTGAGGGTCCTTCATTCGGTTCGAGCCCTAGTCAACGACAAGGTAAAATGAGTTTTTATAACTTTTGACATTTTTGACTAAATTTCCTTCATTTCAGCTTTCGTACGTTCGTTCTCCTCCGTGGTCACGCCCACGACGCGCTCCTCCTCAGTGGACACGCTAAGCTCTCCTCCTCAGTGGACACGCTCAGGACGCTGTTCTCCTCAGTGGACACGCTCACGACATTCTTCTCCTCAGTGGACACCCTCACGACGCTCTTCTCCTTGGTGGACACGCTCACGGCGCTCTTCTAAAGGTAAAATGAGTTTTTATAACCTTTGACTTAAATAAAATTCCTCAAGGTATTGATTCAAATAGGAAATTTGCTGTCCAAATGATAAGAAGCAACAGAGTAAAATAGCCCTAGCTATCCAAATAATAGGAATTACTCTTACACTCTTCTCTCTACTGTTCCAGATGCCTGACATCGCTTCCGCCTCCTCCGAGGACATCCCCATGCAGAACGGCATCCCGCCGGACGTGCCCGGAGCCAGGCGCTACAAGGTCACCCTCCACTACCATGATGACCGCGTTTCCGTAGAGGGCCACCTCTACGGAAACATGAGGGTGTTGAAGGTCTACTTCAGTATGGCCCATCATATGACCCCAGTGAAGGAGACGTTGCTCAAGAGTAAGGTGATGGCCGATCTCATCGACCTGTTTAACATGGAGTACGAGGAGCAGTAATTGATGGAGAGATAGCAGCTTGAGAGCTGAGTCAATAAAATGAGACTTTTTAAACTTTCTTGATAACAGGAATATTTTATTATTTTACAAGATTAAGTTTATGCAACACCTTACATTACATTAATCATCTACTATTAACAACTTTAACTTTTTGCGCGCTTGAGCTTTTGAAAGACCCTTCTTCTTCTTCTTATTCGGAGGCTCCTCCTTTTCGGAGACTTTGGATGTGCCAGCCTCCGAGGAGCCCTTCGAGGTCGACTCAGCGGCGCCTTTTAAGAGTACTCGGGACGTCAGAACTGGATGCTGCATTTGCTGAAAAGCATCCTCGGCTTTAGCTGGAGCTGAGCTTGGGCCGGCGCCGGCGCCAATGAAGCCACCGCCGCTCGTTAATGGCCGCTGAGGTGCCGATGAAGTATAGTTGGTGGGATCGGCTGTCGGCTCTCGGCGCGGTGCATCTGGGAGGAGTGCCCGGGTGATGTGTAGGACCTCTGGTCTTTCGGTGAATACTCTGGGACTTCTATCTTCTACAACATTGGATTGCCTTTTTGTCTCAGTAATATGTAGCTTGTCGTTCTCCGACAGTTTTGATGCCGTCATTACAGTTTGAAAAATCTCATTTCCGGCGGCCGTGTCGCATAAGGTAGGCATTAAATGAGAGTCAAAATGTAAAATATTGCCAAATTCATCATGTATAAAAGACATTATGTATATTTTAGAATAATATTGAAATTAAAGAAGGAATACATACAGCCAATTCTAGACAAACTTCATGCTCTCTTTTGGAGTCTGAAATTTCTTTGTAGCTCTCTTTGCTGCCAAAATATGTTTCAAATAATTTATATTTACGTTTACTTTTCAAGAGTTCGAGCGTGCTGCGTTTAATGGGGATATTAGATTTGGATTGCTCATAAAATACTCTTAATAATAGTTGTAGTTTGTAACTATTGGCCTTTTTTATAACACTACGTACCAGTTTCTCATCTCTAAGTTGCTGGAAAAACTTTTTATGCTGCTTTAATTCTTTGCGCAATTCCAGATTCTTCATGCCCTTCTCTTAAAATGAACTAATACAGTAAAAGTAATGAGATTGGCAATATCTGGTGAAAGTAATTCTAAGCCCACTAAATTAATAATTTGAATCTCGTATTTGCTTTGCCTTCTTGTTACATCAGCATATGCAGTTTTAATAGCATTATATGAACTTCCATTAATTGTTCTTTTATCGGCTCTGAAAAGGCACATCAGAGGAAAAACTTTTTCCTCTTCAACAAAATAGCTGCATGCGTCAATTCTAAACCCCAAACATAAAGCTTTTGTCTGCTTGCCTTGTAATATACAACTCTGAATAGAGTATTGCCAAACTCCCTCATTAATGCCAGGAGGCCCTAGACAATAAAGTTTATTTCCAGTTCCTTGAAAAGTCAAACTATGTAGTGCCATATTTTACAAAAATCATATTAATTTTTTTTACTTTTTAATTAGGGGAATAGAAGAGAGATCTAATTTTTCGCCAGGGCCAAGTGTCAAATTTTCTCTGGGAATCCACTGATCATAAGATGAGTCGTAAAATAAGTATGACACTTTCAGAAATAACTTGTTTTTCTTGTAACGTCTTCCTAATATTTTATCTATTTGAAAAGCACCATCCAGTTGGTCTTTAGAAACCGGGGTTAATTCCCACGAATAAAACCACCTGAAATAAGTAATGCAGTGACACTATCCAACCAATAAAATAAACTTAACTTACCCTTCCAAAACCTTCTCCTTAAGCGTTGATAATTTGTAAATGAGCGGACTTACAAATCCATTGATCTTATGTATCCTATACAAGCAACCGGTCTGAAGTAAGAAAAGAAGAGAACGATTCTTATATGCGTGTGGTTATGGTATAGCAAGCTTCGCTAAAGAGTACAGGTTGAACCTATGCTTGAGCAGGCCGACGCATGGCAATGGTTGACGTGGCACTTTTACAGCCTTGGAAGAATTTACTTCGTAAAGCGGCTTTATCTCATCGGCGGACGTATGTTTCAGGTTTGCTATATATAAATCTACGCGCACTCTTTTTGTCGGAGGAGGAAATTTCTACACAAAAATGAAAGGATTTGCTTTAAACTAGAAGCAAATTTCTATCTTTTTGGCGTTGAGCAAAAAGACGAATTTTATAAGGTAGAACTCTCTTTGTTATAGAAAAGTTCTTTATTTCACTTTCAATGCAAAATGCAAGTTTTTGGTTTAAAAAAGACTTTATTTTCATCTAAGTTTGTAAATAGTATATTTCACATTCACGTTTCTAGCAAAGCACATGCACCCTATAGGGAAGCTTGTATACTTTTACTTCTAAAAACGGTCTAATGCACATGCATTTAGTAAATAGAATATATCCAACTTTATAAATATGAATACGGTCGAGATCTCAGGGCATTTATGTGCGTGTAGCACACTATAGTTCAAAAAGCAGGTTTTCATAACAAAGGAACTTTTGCAATCTTTTTTGCACAAAGAGAGATTTAGCAATCATAAAAAGTTCTTTGTTACAGCCACTAAGATATTTCTGCACATAAGAGTTTTTGAACTCTCTTATAAAGAATAGAAGAGAAGGTGTATTTTGCAATGAGTTCTTGCAAAAGTCGTCATGCCTTACAGCTTTTCGTGCATTTAATTTATGTCTAGAATCTTACCTTGGCGTCGGAGTCTTTTGTAAATGCTTCTTTATTAAATTGCACAAGAACTAGAGAATTTAAAGGTAGTGTTTTGGAATTGAGAAGAGCCCTTTCTTGATTTGCCCTGCCTTCTTGAAATGAGGGCTCCAAATATGGATGTATTCCGGCTTCTTTTTGAGCTTCTCTGATGGCAGGGTCTAAGATATAATTTGATTAAATATTGTTGGTTCATATTATAAGTCATATACCCGAGAGTCCATCTGGCCTTAATTGTGACGGACAAAGCCATCCAAGTGCCTTTTGTGGAGTGTTGTTGAGAATTTCCACCGCAGTATCAATATAATCAGGCCATTTATAGTCTAACCGGTCTCTTAATATTATGCCCAATTTTCTCTTTATTCTTCTACAAAAAGTAATAAATATGGATTATGTTCAAATTGAGTTTAAATACATAATGTTTATATTGCACCCACCTGATTAAACTCTCCGCCGCCGCACTCTTATTCCGACCCCTTTTAAACCGTAACAAAACACCTTGCTCGGCTAGCCATTTTGATAATTTTCGATAAACAACGTCTTGATCAGATGCTAATACTTGAGGGTGGTTATTGCAAGCATTAAATATAGATAGTAATGCCGCTTTTGTTGATTCGTAACCTTTATCCGTTAATGTCCGACAATAAGCCATGTGTGAATATGGATCATAAACAGCCAAAAATGCTTTTTTCCCCTCATATTCTGGCATGAACCTATGAATATATATGTATAAATGTATGATTTTATTATATTAGCAAACTTACGCTGTATCCATTTCCCAGTACTCAAAACTAGATCTTAAAGACAGCTTTCTTCTTGGCGCTAATTTACCCCTTTGTTGAGTTGTTTTAGAACGATAATAACCAGGCACTTCCATTAAAATTGACTTTAATCTTTTCTCAGAAATGTCCGCTCCTTTCCAGTGCTAAATATAACTTTTAAGTATACAAATATAGACTTATAATATATATATTGGTTACCTTCAATGCCCTTTTAAATGTTTTAATTCCACTATATCCAATTTCATCCCCCTTCCAAAGGTCCACAATCTCCTCATCCGACAACTCGACCATTCTACACAACCTCAGCACTTAACACAACTGCATACGCTGAGAGCTTGTCGCGGCTACATATCTACATAGTATATAAAGGCAAAACTTACCTTTCCTCCACAGTATCTATTCTGCGTGCGTAAGTGTGCGTGCCAAAAAAATGGAGCTAAAACATCTGCAAAAAGAAGGCTTTTTATATAATGCTGTGTTCAAATCAGATAATTGGTTCAATGTAAGTAATTTAGAAATTAATTAACTAAGCTAATTAATTAATTATTTTAGCAAAATCTAGTCGACGTAAGATTTAGCAACACAAATCTGTACAAAGTTAGAACTCATCAAAAGCTGACTGACACGGAACTTGGGTTTACAATTCCGCCAATTGAAGGAGGGGTTGCCTACAAAATCAATGGAATTAATGTTTATGTGGAAACGAAACTTATGAAGCAGAATGGCCAACCACCAGATCCAAATTTGACTGTTTCGCAAAGAGAGGTTCCAAATTTAGGTTGAGTTTAATATTTGTGTTAGTTTTAATTCTTCATATAATCATAATGTTTATTTTTAGTGCAACCAGTCCTGAATATTGGCCATGGACTCTTTTCAGACGTTCGAATTCTCCTTAAAGAAAAATCAGTCAACACCCAGTCTGACCAGTATCCACTTAAAGCCTGGATTCTTACTCTGTTAAAGGCGGCAAAATGCCATCGAAGTCTTAAATTCCAGGATGCGGGCTATTACGGCAACATACGCGTAACTTAATTTTGCAACTTATGTTAATTTATAAATGACGGTTAATATTTAGGTTATTGACCATGATGGTCTCACAAGCAATACCCACCGTAGTAGGTATGGGACCTGGAGTGGAAGCAAAGAGGCTGGGTACAAGTTCACATATCACGGAGAACCAGTGAGCTACTTTTTCCAGCTGCAAGCAGACTTTAGTGAATGCCTCGTTCCTCTCCCGCCAGGCAAGAATGTTCACTGTTTCCAATTAATTACGGCTAATTACATTAAAACTCATTAGGTCTTGGCTTTGACATTCAATTCAAGCAATCAACAATGAGGGAGCGTATACGGGCTCATTGGACAGATACTGAAGAATATCAGCTTGTCATTACAAACATGTATTTGTACGTTGAAAGGGTGCAACTTACTGATCACATTTACAAGTATAACTTAAATTTGAAACTTATTTTTACAATATTTAATTACTCTTTTCATAGGCAATTTATCGAACGCCTTAAGAAGGAACTGGTGCTACTCCCCTATCGTAAATATAAGCTTAAGTCCAAGAATATGCCGGCTCAGACGTTAAGTTTCTCCTGGGATACACTGTTTGGCAGCAAAGAAGTTCTTCCTGCCAAAATCATCGTAATACATTTTAAATGAGATATAGCATTTTCTCTATTTTATCTATTTAGTTTGCCTTTATTCCCACTGATGCATTTTTGGCCAAAAAGTATTCTTTGAACCAATTTTGTTTCGCACGTCATTGGAATAAAGACAATGGGAAGCCCCTGGTTATTCGGAGTGGGAATGAACCAGGACAAGATCTGGGCGCCGAGGATCCGGCTAATTATGTTTGGATCAAACATTGCAGACTTTTGCGTGAAGATGACACAGTTGATCTCCTGGACAGCTCACATTTGACATTTCGTAATTCTATGACCGACTATAGGTAATATACTTAAATACGACGATTCTATAACGTTTATTTCAAAGATTCATTTAATTTTTATGCGGCTCCAACTTGTTGAGGGATGGGGAGACTTAAGCTTTGCTTCTGGTAAGATAAAAGTAGTATTATAATTTGTCACTAGGTGGCGTTTTTGTTGCCAAAAATAATCACTAGATGTCACCACTAGGCATCGGATATGGAGATTTTAACGCAGGGGGCACATATATGAAAGGTAAATATAATATAATATATAATCTAAATTATATTTATTTTAATATTTTACTATTTTAGCCTATGACTTAACTGCAAATGCAAAAGTTGCAGTCAAGTACCTCACACCAATGCTGAAAACGTGAGTTAGAATACAAAGGCGCCATCTGGTGTCAAATGCTATAATCATTTAAAAAAGTTCCTAATTGAAATTCCTATTGGAATATCGCTTTTGCTGTATTTGCAATTTTTGTCTAGCTAGTGTCATTTTGTAGATAATGAAACTGTATCCGTTCTAAATATGCGAATGTGCACTTTTGATGTAACCAAACAATTTATGTATTTTTCTATTTTAGCGGGATTTACTCAATGAGTGTAGAGTTCGATAAACAGGTCAATTTTGGACTCACTGCAATTGCATTCTGCGAATATGCAAGTGTTGTTACAGTTGATGGGGATGGAGCTGTATCCGTATCTTATTTGGAATAATTGTTTGTACGGGTAAGTTAATAAAAAGACGTACTGAGTTATAGGAGGAGTTATTCTGTCAAGATGAGGCTGTTTGAGCAGATCACCTCAATTAAGAACTTTATTGTTCAAAAAATGAAGGCAGTCTACGTTACCACAGTAAGCATATAATTTAATTAATATACTTTAATGTATTCATGCGCGTCGTAAATTTAATCTGTATTCATGCGCGTCGTAAATTTAATCTAACTTTTTTTCCAGCGTGATTGCTGCATTGGGGCCGTTACCGGGGAGGTCGACAACGCCTACGAGGAAATCAGCGAAGAGGCCACCCCGATCAACCAGGACTACATCAACAGGTTCTACAGCATGCCGCAGTCCGAGCCGGTCTTTAACATCGACCTCACGCCGCCAACAATGAGCCGTTCTCCCATCAACATTGAACGTCTTGCAACGAGGCTAATGTACGGTTCTTCACGCAATGCATATGAGCAAATTTAAAGAATAAAGTTTCTTATAACTGAAATACTACATTTATTACATCATTGAGTTCTTCTTGACAAGCTTCTTCAGGTTCACTTTTCCATTATAAAACTCCAAAAATGCTGGGCTCTCTTTCACACGGCACGGCGCCAACCTCATCTTGTGTGCCTGATCCAGCTCAGTCTTGTTCTCCTTCTTTGTCGGCACCATCCTCATCCTCACGCCCTCGAATCTTCGGACATAGATGTCCGCTGCCCTCCTGCCCGTCAGAATGGGTGGCGAGATGGACTCGAGCGCGAGCTGTGGCAGAGGAGGCGGTGACGGCGGGTTGAGCGCGACACGGCGGGGAACTCGGCGGGGGACAATGTCCACGTTGAGGCATCTGAAAGATGTAAGGGAGATATTCATAAGTTAAGGGATTAATCATATAATATGTATAAATCGGTATCTTATGAGAATATGCATATGTCAATTTACCTGAACATCAAGCCAATCACGAGGATGACGATGAGCGCGGTAGAGGCGGCCACAGCCACAAGCGGCCAGATGGTATTAGTGTGCACGCTCTGGTCCGTGGAGTAGGAGGCCCCCAAGAAGCTGAAGAGTGAGTATGTGTTCATTTTGAGGTCCAATGGGTCTTTTAGACCGCAGCTGTCGACTGAGTCTGATCTTACTCAGTTTCTTTTCCAATGACCTCTCAGCTCTCAGCTCTCAGCTCTCAGCTCTCAGCTCTCAGCCCTCAGCTCTCAGCTGACAAATTCATTGAGCTCTCGCTTTCCTCCAACTACAAGTTCGACTCCGTGGTCACGCTCACGACGCTGTCCTCCTCAGTGGACACGCTCACGACGCTATTCTCCTCGGTGGACAAGCCGCTATGGTC
>LS055249.1:0-18301 GCA_900241095.1 Acartia tonsa
TAGAAAGCTGGATATAATACGATGCTAGACATAGTTTTTCGTATGGATGAGAACCGGTTCCTATCCACCGGATTCGATTGAATACAAGAAATTAAAATATGAGGTTGTGCACTTGTTGTAATACTTAGTAAGTATGACAAATTAACAAACAAATATTTTTTTTCTGTAGTGCAGCTACTCTTGAACTAGGGATTATCTGTAAGTCGTCACACCGTCAAAGTAAGTATATTGCTTAATTACATATTAAAACAAAATCTGCTCTCATTAAATATTACTATATTACTTGAGAAAATAATATTTTTCTTAATTCGTAAAATGTCCCTTCTAAAAGATTCAAATGTCCTTTTTCGTACTTTTTCGAAAAGATTCTAAAATTAAGCTCTTAGGGGAGAAGCCATTTGTATAGAACAAGAAATAAGCTTGTGAATGTAATATTGTAATAAGAAAGAATTGGCAATGTATTCATGATTAATACTCACACAAGGACCATTCAAACATCTTTTATAGCTCAGATAATGGTAAAAATGTTAAATCTATAGAGTTGTGTGCAGAGGCGTGCACTAGAGGGGTGTATACACCCACATTGTTAAATTATTAGGGGTGTATACACCCCCATATGTGTCCACCCTCCTTGACAAGGGGTTTACTCTCCCTCTTACTGTCTGTAATATGCCAGCCTCGATTTTGGGTTAAGGAAATGTCAAAAAGGGGGTTGTCAACATTTTTGTGGGTGTGTCGAGCACCCGGCTCCCCCCCCCCTTGGAAAAACCCTGTGCATGCCACTGCACTGGTTGTGTGCATTTAATAGTTTTATGCTAATTTAAGATTCAGTTGAACATAAATAAACAAGGTCTGTCTGGCTGCAGGAGTCTAAAGGGATAAGACAATATCCGATAAATTGACGTCCATCCCTAATGATGATACACAAAATTAACCCTTCGTTAGATTATGATTAGTGGTTGAAACGTTTGAACACTTACATTAATGACCCAACCAATCAAAATTCACTGAAGTCCCAAAAGTTGTTTAGCCAACAACTAAGAAAACGTTATTATAAACTTTGGGGACTAGTGTAATAAACAGCCTATTGTCCCCTCTCTCTCTCTCTGGTCTGCTTGTCTGGTCATTCATCTGAAGAATGATATCGTGGCATCTGAAGGATTGATTTAATTCTAATTTTCAGAGAGGATTTTCAATGATCCTATGATTACTCAAGACTTTTAATTTTAGGTCTGTTGTAAGATTTTAAAAATTGATGCCCATAATATTAAAAGTCATATGTCACACTTTATCTAAACTTTATATATCGCAAAACAAGTAATTAAGTATTTTAAATAAAAAAGAATATTTATTTTGTTTTTTTTCTTTAATTTAGAATAACGTTTTGTTAGCTAATTAATCTGTTTATCTGTAAGTAGACAGGCGAGTACAAATACAAGCGGGAAGGATAGGGAAACAGGGAGTACAAACACAGACAGGAGAGATAGGGAAACAGGGAGTACAAACACAGACAGGAGAGACAGGGAGAGGTTTTATGAAAGACTACATAAAAGCAAAGTTGTTCAAAATAAATAATCTTTGCTTTTCTTGTCATAATTATACTGTAACTCCTAGGGGATAAAAATTGAACTTAAAATTTTCAAATCTAATTTTCTCAAAAACCCTCGTTAGAATATTTTGAAAATTTAAGGATTATATCTTGATATAAATGACGTCTAAAACTATTGTTTTCTTTTTATAGGGCACACATTTTTTGTTTTCTATTCAGTGAGACAGACAAAAGGACAGATAGAGAGACATGAAGGGAGATAGACAGGTTGGAAAGCAGGCAGGAAGACAAGCAGGGATACAGGCAAGGATAAATGCAGGGAGACGGGTAGGGATACATGCAGGAATATGGACAGGTGGACAGCAAGTCAGGCCGAAAGAAAGGCAAGGAGATTAGCAGGGATATAGGCAGGGAGATACAAGAATGATGACTAGGAAGTTGGACAGGGGCAGACAAGAAAACAGGCCGAGAGAAAGGTAGACAGTCATGGAGACAGGTAAGGAGAGAAGCAAGGATATGTGAAGGGAAATAGTTAGGGAGACAGGCTGGGAGCAGACAGGGAGACAGACAGAGAGACAGGCATAGTAACAGACAGGGAGTTAAGCAGGAGAAAGGTAGGAAGACAGGCAGGAAAATAGGAGGGGGACAGAATAGGACAGGCATGGTATGCCGGTAATTGGCAGGAAAAAACTACTTTAATAGAATACCAGGATCTTCTAAGGATTTACTTGCGATTGTCTCCACCCTCCCTGAACAGTATCAATTGCAGACATAATACTGTAATATATAAGTAATTATTATATCTTTATAAACCATTCCATCATACAAAGAATACATAAATATATGAGAAAAAATAGTTATTGATCTGCGTATCAATTTGATTATAAATAATACAAAGTAGAACAATTTTCTGTATATTTGTCCGTCTGAATCTTGGTAACCAATGAACCGATTGGGCTCTACTTTTAAGGGAACATGCCTACTTGTCCTGTCATGGTTTTAAGCTATGTTGGTGGACAGGACACGCTCCTTTTTCCTTATATAATACTACTTTGTATTATAGATATATAAATAATATATTTGCCCTAGGTATCAATTAAAAAAACATTTGTTTTGATGTGTTATTATTTTTGATTTGTATCTATTAAACAGCTTACAGTGCAGACATAACTATAAACTCTGACTTAGCAGTATCAATTTAATTTAAACTAGGCATAAACATTAAACAAGAATAAAAATCTACAAACTAATGATATTTTAACAACCAATAAATAAATAGATATGGATAAATAATTGAAAATTGTAGACTGATTGGTTCAGCCGTTTAGAAGACATTATCGGTTCAGCAGATTATGCAGATTTGCTTCAGACACAAATACTTACAGACATCCTATCGCACATTGATTTATATAAAGAAAAAAAAATTATCTGGGCAATATTATCATGTGTGAATTTTTTAAGGATAAAACCAAGAAGCAGACTTAAAGAAATAGTGGTATGTTACCATGAACAGATAATTCGACCACCGACCACCCTCCCTTTCCCTTATTTTTTGTCATATTTGTAGAACATATACATATATAGCCCCTACGGGCCCTTGCAAGGTCATAGATCTACAGGTCTCTTATAGTCCTTATACTAAATCTAACCTAACCCGATACAAGCGAAGCTATTTATATATATATATATATTTATATACCTATAAAAAATTACGTCTACTGGCCTACTATAGATCAATTAGAATGTATATTGGCCTACCATTGGTCATTTGTTGTTTATTACGACATTATTTTATAGGCACTATAAAGAGCTTCGATACGAGCATCTGAAAAGTATTAATCAAAAGGTTTATTGGTGGTTCAATTCTAATTTAAGTGAAATTGCTGAAATGATCTTTTTAAAAGCGAAGCTTTTCTATAATTAGGGTTAGCCAGTCCGTCCGTAACGGACAGCTCTTTTTGTTAATTTAGGCATGTTAGAATTGTCCTCTCGATTTCAAACTTTCCATGATAATTCTACCTATAGAAGTTAAAGTTACGAGTTAGAAAGCGAAGGAACTCTATAATCGTTACCAGAAAGTCTGTACGTCCATTTTAAACATGTTGCTTTTTAACAAAACATTTTTATGTTATAAAATTATCCGATTGGTTTGAATTTTAAAATACTGATTCCTAAGACAACAAAGTACTTTGTCATAAGCGAAGCATCACTATAATCAAGTCTTAAAAATGTAAGTATGTCCTTAAACAATATCCCGTATTTAAGCAGTTTTTCAACAGATCTACTTACAATTTTGTTTTGTACGACTTTAATACATTTATATTTTGATTATTCAGTTCTGACACTCTACTCAAGTGTTAATGTTCATTTGTCCTACCGTTTCAGAGCTTCGCTTTTATGGGTGTTGTCATCCTTGTTCTATATATGGTGAAGATGAGAGAGAAAAAAGAAAAAGTACTTAACTCTGTTTATACAAGAAATAGATTGACTCAAAATAAACAAGGATTTCAACTTTCTTAGGAGCGTCGTAGTACAATATTAGAATAAAAAGTATTTAAATATTGCCACTTTCCCTTGAGCACAGAAACCCATACTTTTTTTTAAAAATAAATTGAAAATAAGAAGGGAGGGGGGGAGTTTTGGGAGTAGTTTTTGTTTGTTTATTTATATCTTTAGGTCAGGCTGGGTTAGGTTATTATGGGATTTGGGTGAAATAGACCTATTATTTTTAAATACTGTTTTTTTTGCAACTAATTATTTAAATTATTTTTTAAGATGGCCTCCAATTGTTTCCAATGCCAATTTTGAATATACAGCAAATAATCTAACTTTTTGAAAAACCAAAATTTAAAAAAAAAATTGTTATATGCAATCAGTTCTTTAATGTACAATTATAATATGACTTATCGGGGATTTATAGAGATAATACAATGGCCGATAAAATGATATACATCCCCAATGATGATACACAAAATTACTCCTTCTGTAGATTACAATTGAAACGTTTGTACCATCATCTTATTGAACCAACCATTCAAAGTTGAATAAAAGTCCCCAAAGTTGTTAAGCTAACAAATAAGAAAGCTTTAATATAAAACTTTGGGGACTAGTGAAATAAATAGCACACTGTCCCCTCCCTCCCTGCTTTAATATGCGTTTTTTGCTTATGTTGACATCTTAACAATATATTACATTAAGTTCCAGATATTAAATGTATTATTTATTTATCACTTACACACATCAATAAAAAAAACCTTATCTATTGCTATTGTTAACATATCCTTTTAATATGCTTTTTTGACCTAATGCTTTTTTACAGTGACAAAGTAAATATACAAAAAAAACTATTTCTTATTTTTTCTTATAATATAAAATAAGGAGGCTATGAAAGCAGCTAATAGTACATTTAACCAGGAATCTAAAGGAATACACAAAATTACCCCTTATGTAGATTACAGTGCTTACAGATTAGTGGTTGAAACGTTTGGACACTCAACTTAATAAACCATTAACCAACCAATCAAAATTTATTCCAAAGTTGTTAAGCCAAGTAAGTAAACGTCATTAAAAAACTTTTGGGACTAGTGTAATAAATAGCCTATTGTCCCCGTTCTCAATCTGGCATTATACAGCCGTTACTAAACGATAGTTTATGAACTGGATAGCTTATTTTTCCTCCGTTTGCAAATTATATCTATCAAAAATCTAGAAACATACTCTCTAAATCATCCAATAGGAGTTTTATTGGTTGAAATAGTAGGAAATAAGATTTTTTTTATTTTTCATTATCTGAATGCAAATAAATAGACAGATTGATTGTCTGCTTCAGGAATCCCTTTTAAGTTTGACGAATTTTGGGATCAGATGGACAATTTAGATATATTTTGTCTGTCTACTTTATCGAAATATAAACAATGAAAATTACGCACATATTTAGCAAAGCTTAAAAAATAGTCAAATTTGGTTTGAAGCTCCGAAAGTGTTATTTAATTTTAAGATCTTCTGGAATTAAATTCTTGCTATTAAAAGTCAAATCGCCTTTAGCATCTAAAGCAGGGAGGGAGGGGACATTGGGCTGTTTATTTCACTAGTCCCCAAAGTTTTATGATAATGTTTTCTTATTCGTTGATTCAACAACTTTGTGGACTTGTGGACTTTTATTAAATTTTGATTAGTTGGTTCATTAATTTGCGTGTCCAAACATTTCAACCACTCTTTGTAATCTACAGAAGAGGTATTTTTGTGTATCATAATTGGGAATGTACATCAATTTATAGGTCATTGTCTTATCCTTGCAATTCGGGATAAGAACGGCTATTCTTCCTATTTCTAGACTTGTTATTGGTTGGGTTGCTTTGCTACTTATGGATGCTGTCATCCTTGTTTAAAAAAATGTTTCATAAAATAATGCAAAGGGAAAATTTATATGATTGAAGAAAATATGAAAACATAATTCAAATATAATATTAAATATTACATTAGTGCATTTGTGCAAATTTTTCGTCATTTTCCTCGACATTATTCATTCTAATACAAGGACAATTTTGTCAATAAGTAGCAAACTAAGTATTTTTTAGTTGACGTTGAAAATTTCAGAGATCTATAGTGATAAGACAATGGCCGATGAATTCATGTACATCCCCAAATGATGATACATAAGATTACCCCTTCTTCAAAATTAGTGGTTGAAACGTTTGAACACTTGACTTAATAAACCAAGCAATAAAAATTTAGTATAAGTCCCAAAAGTTCTTAAGTCAATGAATAAAAAAACGTTATTATAAAACTTTGGGTACTAGTGTAATAAACAGCCCATTGTCCCCTCTCTCTCTCTGGGTGATTTATAGTGCAGGTAGCGATTGGATAATAGTATGTTAAGGAATAAGACAATTGACATCATCAATTAAAATCAACAAAATTAACCTGTCTATAGATAAAACTATTGGTTGAAAAGCCATGGACACTGCTAGTTTAAAAAAAAGTTTAAGCCAATGAATGTTAGGACGTGTTTATAAAAGATTTGTTTCAGGTCTAATGTCTTTTCCCTGAAATAAAATTCAAACAAGAAATTACTATCTATTTTTTTGGCGCAATCTTTAAAACAATATTTTTCCTAGAAATAGTACTTTAATATGACACAAAATCCGATTAATAGAATACCAATAAGAAATTTATTCTTTAATGTTTTTTTTTCGCGGACAACTGTCTATTATGGTATAGGATTAATTTGCATTAAATTACGAACATATCTATAGAATTTTCAGTAAGGTTTTTTTTACATAATCACACAAATATTATTTTCTTCAGAGAAAAATATATAATTCAAACCTAAGCACAGTTTAAAAATTCTTACACTGAAATTCTTAAAAGAGCGCTAATTCAATTGATGATATATGTTCAAATGTATGAAATGCACATCTTCATATTTTGACACATTTTCTGACAATATACCCTCACAATATAACCCAAAATCTTCTAATTTAGAATTTTTGAAAAGTTTATAATATTCAAGAATATTTCTATAAATAGAGATGTATAATTAGACAACCACCTGGTTCCCCTGTTGGGGACTTTTTTCGTCTGCTAGCAAATTGCTTTCTGCTCTTTTACAGCGACTTGGCTATGTCGGTATTCCACTATTGGTTGAATTCCAAGGACCCAATTGAAAGTCGGCACAGGGTCCTCGTGAAGGGGACATACAGTTATTTAACCCCTTCTTCCTCTATAGTTTTACTCTACTACTCAGTAATGTTAGGGAAAAGCAGGGTTAGAATTTCCCGCAGGGTCTAAAACAGGTTTAAAAATAGATATTTCTCTCATCTTGGCATTTCAGGGCTACATAAACTGGTTTTAATCTTATAATTGTACATTTTATATCGTGGAAAGCTGTTTATAATACGATGTTAGACATGACGAATATAATTTTCGTATGGATGAGAACCGGTTCTAATCCACCAGATATTAATCGATTTCGAATGAATACTAGGAAAAAGATTAAATTTTGGAGCTGGAGGATGTGAGGGGAAGGTGGTTGGTAGTGGTTTTCGTGGTCCACTCTTCAATCAAAGGGATCTTACCGGAAATGCAAGGTGAATTTATGGAGGGAGAGCAAGGAAAATTGGGGAGAAAATATTAGCAAACTTTAAAATAAAGTTTTTAACAAGATGAAAAGAGCTGGGAATATTATTGAATAATAGTGCATAACGGATTATACTTTCTGTGTCATAAGGTACATCAACTATTAACCTATGATCACATTTATAAGTATTTTTAATGAGTTATTTACACTAGATTAACAATAAAGCTTTAAAATGATAGAGCGATAGCTCATCATTTGATGTGCAGTTCGGGGCTCTAAAGGGATAAGACAGTGGTCGATAAATTGATTTACTTCCCCAATGATGATACACAAGATTACTCATTCTGTAGATTACAATTAGTGGTAGAAAAGTTTGGACACTCAACTTTATTGACCCACCAATCAAATTTCAACAAAAGTCCCCAAAGTTATTAAGCCAACGAATAAGAAAACTTCATTTTAAAACTTTGGGGACTGGTTTAATAAAAGGTCGCTTGTCTATGCGTTTGTCAATGTTTACTTTCCGTCTGATTTTTAAATTTTATGGATGCTGTCATCCAAGTTTTTAATATTTATCAAGAAGTTTACCTTGAGTTATTATATTTTTAAGAATTTTTCATATTTATGTTAATGCGGACTAAGAGCGTGATTTTTATGGCAATATTCTGTAAAGTTGAATGCAAGCTTCCAGTCAAACGTGCTTATTAGGCCAGACTGTTCTTAATCATGCGTTTAATTAAACTAGTGTTTGGTCAAGATTAAGAAAAATTCGACCTAATAAGTGCATTTGACTGGAAGCCTGCACCCAACTCTACAGAATATTGAAAAAAAATTACGCTCATTTAAAAAAATTTCAAGAGAAATGTTTGTACATTTGGTTCAGGGTGAATTTATTTTAAGTGTACACAAAGCGTAGGTGTACAACATTAAAGTTGGAATTAGAAAAATAAATTTTAAGATAGTTTAAATAAAATCAAACACAAACTGTCATTTTACTCTCATACAATTTCTGGTGAAAAACCCCACAGACCAAAATGTGGACCAATGCAAACCCCCATGCCTTTACGTATTTCTATTATTAGCTGGAAGATCTAACCCTACGGGTAAAAAGTAAAAAACTAAATTTTTTTCTCATTAATCTATCTATTTTAGGTATTAGCCCCTGAAGGCGCTAATACACGTGATGTGTAAACAGCCAATGAACTCTCCGCTGCCCGCCTTCCCGGAGCACGAGAGAAGAACCAGTTTTGTGGAGAGAAACAAGATGAGGCTCATTCTCCTGGTGGTTTGGATTCTACTCGTCCTTCCAGGTAAATACGTGCGAAATGCCGCGTTTTTGTTAATGACCTCTTTGAGGGAATCTTGGCATGATATCATTATATTCTTACTAAACCATTATATTTTGATTTTTAATGATTTTTAAGAAAATGTAATTGTCAAAACTTGTGAACTGTATTATACTTATATGTATGTATTTACGAAAAATAGTAAATAATTGTCTGTATTTATTATCAAAGATAAAAATTACTTTTTTGGAGAATGGAAAATTATTAAGACATCATTACTTTTATTATTTCTAATGATGATCGCCTCAGAAATAAAAAAAAATACGTTGCGAATATACATGTAAAATTAAATACTTTTCTCTACTATTCCTTATTTGTCCTTTTCTCTAGGGCTTGGCAGACATGCCCGTAGCCGTGCATAAGCCTCAACTTTAAACCCGCTTGGCGAATCCCTGATATAATTTTCGTTAAAAATCTTTCTCAGGGGGGTCGGGGACATTTGGCTAGTCCCCAAAGTTTTATTTCACGTTTATTTGTTGGTGTATCAATTTTGGGGATTTTTATTGGATTTTGATTGGTTGGCTTATTAAGCTAGCTGAGTGTTTAATCGTTTCAAAAAACTATTTGTAATTTAGAGAAAGTGTAAATTTGTGTATTATTTTTTGGGGATGTACATCAAATTATCAGCCATTGCTTATCTCTGGATTTCCTAGTGTGTATCAAGAGTCAAACAAAATATTGATTTTGATTAAAGTGTACGGAAATGCATGTGCTGCATTCACACAAAATGCCGGTTCAGCACTAATACCCCCCACTGCCTTATTTTTAAAGTTAATTAGGGTGGGATAATTTTTTCCCCCTTTGACTAACCTTTTCGGGCGCCCTAATTCTGCCGAACCTATACATGCGGTTTACTGACTATATAACCTAACCTAACTGGATACAAAGCAAGTGAGCAGGGGGGTGGGGGTATCCTTGTTCAACAAAGTAATTTGTGTGAAAGCGCCAAAATGCACTTTATACAACATGTAGCATATGTAGCAGTTTTATCACTTAAAAGGGAAAGATTTACTATATTTTGTGATTGTTTATTATTGCATATTAAAATAAATGTTAAAGGCTTTTGTTGGAAATAAATATAAAATATCTTTTTCTATAAATAAAAACGTTTTTATCTTATTTTATTAAATTTATGGACCATGGAACGAAAAAGAAGTAGCGAGTTTTGTCGTATTTCACAGTGGCTTTTCTCCTATTTCTAGTCTCTATGGGGAACTATAACCCTGCGGGGCCAATTTACTAATCCTGTAGGGCAATCATTAACATTTACCTAACCTAATATAAAATTAATATAAAAAGCTACTGTGAAAATACGACGAAACCCGCTACTTCGTTTTCTTTCCATTATTCAATTTTATTGTTCGCCCTCATGAAAATTCAACCTTGTATTAATCTTGCTTTCTTAAATGTCACAACATTATTTTAAGCAACATCAATCTATTAGAGGTAAGTTTTTCATTATTAGGTTTGGTAAGTCCATACGTCCGTCCGTATGTCCGGATTTAATAGACAGGTTAGAATTGTCCTATTGAATTCAAACTTTGCATGATGATTCCTATAACAGTGAGGTACGATTTAGGTAGCGTACGTCCATTTAAAACATGTTGCTTTTTAACCTTTTTGGCAACACTTTTTTTATGTGATATAACTATCCTATTCATCAAATTTTTGAAATACTGATTCTTATTACAACAATGATCAATGTTATGAGCAAAGCATCTCTTTAATTAAGTCTTAAAAATGTAAGTATGTCCTGAAACAGTATCCTGTATTTTCAACAATTTACTAACAATTTTGTTTACTTTTACATTTATATTCTGTTTATTCAGTTCTGACACTCTTAAAGTGTTAATGTTCGTTTGTCCTACAATTTCAGAGATTCGCTTTTATGGATGTTGTCATCCTTGTTAACATTATCAGGATACCATAGAAAAATTATTTGTCTCAATCTTTACGTCAGTAAACAAGGATGACAACATCCATAAGTAAAAAAGCTCAAAAATGATGAATGGATATCGGGAAAAAATTTACTATAAAGCAGTGACATACAATAACATTAACCTTGATAGAATAAGGAAATCACGAAACCTTTAAAATCACGCAACCTTTAAATCACTAAAATTTAAAAGTCTAGGACAGATGGACAAAACAATGTATAGATTAGATGGGCATATATCAAAGGAATCTTCACTAAAAATTTCAGATGTCTAACTTGAATAGGAGCTGAGAAAACCACGTTTCTCCCATAGCGTTACGGTCTGACGGACAAAGTGAATTATAGAGTAGCTTCGCTAATAAAAATAATTATAATAAATCTTTGAGGAAAACTGAATTATTTTTCTACATGTTATTGTGAACTAAAATGACACGGATAACAAAAAATATATATACCTAGTGTACAAAAAAATATTATTGGGTCAAATATGTCTCTGTCAACTGTCTCTGTGTAAGTACAGTCTGTCTGATATCTGTAGTACTATCATCTATAATACAAAGTAGAACGATGTCTGTCTGTCTGATTGTTTGTCTGTTTGTTTGTAACGAAGGATATCGCTAACCGCTGAAAAGATCGGTTTCTCCTTAACAGGGTAGCTTCTCATAGGTCCCGGTAAGGTTTATAACTATTTTGAGGGAGAGTACAACCACCCTCCCCATAGAAATCGACAAAAAAGATAAAAACGCTGCCCTGCGGACAAATTTGCAATTCGCAAAAAAATAGATTGAAAAGAAACAATTTTACGTGTCCCTGGAGGTCTCTAGGGGCTTAGACGCTAGTGTTTCATATAAAGTAGGGGTATAGTCCCTTTCGTGACAACGCATCTTACGGGGCGTTTCGTCGTATTTTTACATTAGCCTTTGATAGGTAATAGGGTTAGGCAATTGGTCCCGCAGGGGCTAGAAATAGTGAAAAGCTATAATGAAAATACGACGAGACGCCCTGTAAGAGGCATTGCCACGAAAGAGACTAAAGTAATAGTGAATTTTAGGGAAGCTTAACATAGGTCCCTTTATGGTTTAAGGGTGTTTTAATTTATGCTAGTTTTCAGTCCATTCTTTTTTTCTTGGAATCAAAATCTGTATTCAAATTTTCTTTATTTTTCCTGAATAACTCTTTTAGTATTTTTTCCATTATTCTTTTTTAGTAGCGAAGCTACCTTATAATTCACTTTGTTTGTAAGTCAGTCCTTAACGTTCTGGGGGAAAGGTGTTTTACTCTGCTGCTATTGAAGATAGCCTTTCCAAAAAGCATTCCGTATGTACAACTTACCTTATCTGTTAGTCTGACATGCCACATCAGACATTATTTTTTTTTATGGAGGATACGTAATTTTCTCCATAATGTCCATGATTTTTTTTGTGTATCACTCTTTCTGGATGTTGTCATCCTTGTTTTCTTATTGACTAAATTGCACAGTGGGACCTTCATGATATTTAAGATTGTAAAGAATGAGGTAGAGTTTATGAAATGGGAAAGGAGCTAGCTGTCAAAATTAGATGCAGTTTCTGTCAAATACCAACAATATGGATGACCGACACCCTAAAGACTAAGAATGGACATAAGTTTAAAAAGTACAATGGCAATTAATACCTAAATATTGGTTTTGAAAGTTATTTAATATTTATTTTAGGAACCTTTTGTGATACTAGAGGCTTCTAGGGGCATTTGAGAGAAATAAGGGTGGGGGGAAGTCGACCCATCACTTTTAATTTAATGTTTTAAAAGTTTTAGATATCTTTCTTTTTTTGGGAAGGGGGCAGGGTTATTTACGTAGTTAAGGTGACCTCCCCTCCAAAAGTTATCAGCCTTTCCTGGACTTATAAGAAGCTTCACTGTTCAAGGATCATATCGTTCAAGCAGCTAGTGAGATCTTAAGCTACAGACATAAATCCTGTTACTTTTTTATAAACCGTTACTGAAATATTTGTACAAATTATGTACTGTACTTAATCGTGCCGCGAATCATCCCCGACCCTCCTCCCAATTACAATAAGGGGTGGTCTAACCAAAGTTCAGAAACAATTATTCAGATATTATTATCATTATTCAGATAAATTATCAAATTAATATTATTTATTTCGACTATATGGCATTAATTATAAGTGGTCATGGCTGGCATATTATTGAATAAATTTTTTTTTACAATGATGTATCTTGTTTTTAACTACTTGACTACAAAATTTAATAAAATGTGTTGTCACAAACAATCACACTTTAACAAGGATGACACATCCGTAAAAGCGAAGGACAAACGAACATTAACACTTGTAGAGTGTCAGAACTGAATAAGAAGGATATCAAAAATATTAAAATTGTAAAGTAAATTTGTCACAAAACTGGTTAAATACATGATACTGTTTAAGGACATACTAACATTTTTAGGACTTGATTATAGAGATGCTTTGCTCATAATATTATACCTTGTTGCAATAGGAATCAGTATTCCAAAAATCAGATGAATCGGATAATTTTAACGTACGAAAACTTATTGTCAAAAAAGTAAAAAATATCAACATGGTTTAAATGGAAATAAGGACTTTCTGGAAACGATTATAGAGTTGTTTCGCTTTCTAACTTGTGCCTAACTGTTTTAGGAATCATCATGCAAAGTTTGAAATCGATAGAACAATTCTAAATTAAAGAGCTAACCGTTACGGACTTACGGACGGACCGACCCTACTTATAGAAAAGGTTCGCTTTTAAAAATGGAAAAGCTACACTTTTATAAATGTGTACCTTGAAATGAAAAATAAACAAGACAATCCTTTCAAACGCTGTCATACTTCCACACATCCAACTCATATATTATTTTACATCATTTCATCTTTATAAGTATACTAGTTGCTTCGACTCTTGCCTTTAGGGGAGGTCAGACCAGTATTTTCTAAGATCTTTAGCTTATGACAAAATAACCTTACTACTATTAAAAGGATTCAAAATGCAAGGACATATATTTTTTTAACTCTTATTTTATACATCTTAATTGGAACTGATGATCTATTTTAATAGTAAAACAATTGTATTACATCAATAAAAATGTTAAAGAAATAAACTGTGTTTATATATATAATAATACTTTATATCATAGGATAGCAAGTAAAAAAGTACCAAATCTTGATTATTTTAAATTTTAAAAAATAACGTTTTTTTGACGTTTTTGTTGTTATTTGAGGTAAATAAGATTATCTTAAGGAAAACTTTTAAAATTCTGATTATAAAGTTTATTTTATAGCAAACAAATTTCAAGATTTTTTTTTATTTGAAGTGTTTGTTTGATTCAGTATTTGTGAGAGCCCAGACAATTACTGATTTCTCTATAAAACTAATTGATCCTTACAAGTTAAAGCAAATATCCAAGAAACATCAGGGACACGGGGATATGACAATGGGTCATAAATTAATCATCCCCCCATATTCATGTGTCAAGTTCAAAATCTCGGGTGTAGTCTCTTTCGTGACAACGCACCTTAAGAGGCGATTCTGCGTATTTTTCACAGTAGCTTTACTCCTATTTCTAGCCCCTGCGGGGCCAATCACCTAACCCAATATAACCTAACCTAATCTAAAATAACCTATAAAAAGCCATTTTAAAAATACGACAAATCGCTCCTTAAGGGGCGTTGCCACGAAAGGGACTATTCCCAAAATTTCTTATTCAAAATGGTTCTTTCCATAATAGTGCATAATAGCACTAAAGACCTTTCCCTTAATTTTCAATTAAGAGGCTGTAATTTTTTTTTATGCCCAACCCCTTCTAGGAGGTCCTAACCCTGCGGGGCCAATGCCTGCGTTACCCTTATCCTAACCTGACCTTAAAGTAAAAAACCTCCCGTTATTTTTAAATTTATTTTAAGATAATTGGGGGTGGGACTCGCAGGCAATATAATATTTAACTGGGGAAAGAAATAATGTAGATTAATTTATCTGTCATCATCCCTTTACAAAATGGAAAAAAACTTACTTAAACCTGTCCTAATTCCTCATAGTAACTACTGGGTTCAAGGAAGTACGGAAATTAAAACTTTTTTTTTTTATAGAAGCGGAGCTCTTCTATAATTAGCTAAATACTACGTTAGCCAAGAATGTCCACAATTTCATTTTGTCAAATGAGACAAAGTATTTTGTTTTTGAAGCTCTTTATAGTTTTAAAAAAATTACATCATACAATACAGATGACCAATGGTATACTAATATACAGACTAAATTACCAATGGCAGGACAGTATACATTTAAATTGACTAATGGTAAGCCAATATGACGTCATATTTTATAGACACTATAAAAACTTCCATGTTTTCTTCTTCTAATTGAGAAAAACACTAATTTTAAGTGTGAGTAAAGATGGATATACGACCGTGCCTAGTTACGAAGTAGTTGCACTGATTACAAGAAATAAAGCTTAAGAAAAATATGAAACCTTTTGTTATGGAAAAGGTTTCTTAAAACGAGGAAAAAAAGATAAATATCACTAATAATATTTCATATTTTAATCAAAAAATAATCCTATTTTAAGACTGAAAGTTGCATATATGTGAATATTCAGTGTCAAAATTTCATTAATCTAATATAAAGTTAGAACTAATGCACATATTTCGCTGCCTTGGTAGATAAGTTGGAACTGGGATAATTATTCAACATCAGAGAGAGAGAGGACAATGGGCTGTTTATTACACTAGTCACTAAAGTTTTATGCGAGAAATAACTATTCTCTCTCTCTAAAGAGGACTTTCTAGTAATGTTTATAGAATTCCTTTAAAAAATGCATAGACGTCCAAGGGGGGGGGGGTAATGGGGCGATTACCCCCCCCATTTAAAATTTACCCCTACCCCATTTAGGAGGGGATATTAATATTTTTAGATTTATTGGTTTTGGGTAAGAATACAGTAATAGCTATTTATCGCATTGAACTTTCTACAGATATAAAAATGTACTATTAAACTAGTTTTGATTTTATAATTGTATTGTACATTTTTATATTCATATAAATGGATATAATAAGATATGATACATAATTTTTTCAGTGTTGATGAGAACCACTTTTATATACTGGATATTAATTGGTTTCAAATCCATACTGGAAAGAGTCTTAAATAATTGTTGTATTATTTTCAGTATTATTGGTAACTGTGTATTGATACAATAAAAAGGTTCAATTAATTGTACTATTATTTTCAGTATTATTGGTTACTGTGTATCGATACAATAAAAAGGTTCAAATTATAGTACGTTTATTTTCAGGATTATTGGTTACTGTGTACCTATACAATAAAAAGGTTAACATTATTGTACTATTATTTTCAGGATTATTGTTACTGGGTATCTATACAATAAAAAGGTTTAAATAAATGGACTGATATTTTTAGGATCACTGGTTACTGGGCATCTATACAATAAAAAGGTTAACATAATTGTACTAATATTTTCAGGATTATTGGTTACTGGGTACCTTTACAACGAAGAAGTTTCAAATAAATGGACTGATATTTTTAGAATCATTGGTTACTGGGCATCTATACAATAAATAGGTTCAAATGATTGTATGTTTATTTTCAGTGTTATTGGTTACTGTGTACCTATACAATAAAAAGGTTCAAATTATAGTACTTTTATTTTTAGGATCATTGGTTACTAGGCTTCTATACAATAAATAGGTTCAAATGATTGTATGTTTATTTTCAGTGTTTTTGGTTACTGTGTACCTATACAATAAAAAGGAGTACTATTATTTTCAGGATTATTGGTTACTGTGTACCTATACAATAAAAAGGTTCAAATAATTGTACTTTTATTTTTAGGATCATTGGTTACTAGGTATCTATACAATAAAAAGGTTCAAATGATTGTATGTTTATTTTCAGTGTTATTGGTTACTGTGTACCTATACAATAGATAAGTTCAAATAATTGTACTAATATTTTCAGGATTAATGGTTACTGGGTGCCTATACAATAGATAAGTTCAAATAATTGTACTTTTATTTTTAGGATCATTGGTTACTAGGTATCTATACAATAAATAGTTTCAAATGATTGTATGTTTATTTTCAGTGTTATTGGTTACAATGTACCTATACAATAAAAAGGTTAACATAATTGTACTATTATTTTCAGGATTATTGGTTACTGGGCATCTATACAATAAAAAGGTTAACATAATTGTACTATTATTTTCAGGATTATTGGTTAGTGTGTATCTGTACAATAAATAGGTTAAAAAAATCGTACTATTATTTTCAATGTTATTGGTTACTCGGTATCTATACAATAGATAGGTTCAAATAATTGTACTATTTTTTTCAGAATTATTGGTTACTCGGTATCTATACAATATATAGGTTCAAATAATTGTACTGTTATTTTCAGGATTATTGGTTACTGGGCATCTATACAATAAAAAGGTTAACATAATTGTACTATTTTTTCAGGATTATTGGTTACTGGGTACCTGTACAATGAAGAAGGTTCAAATGATTGCACAAACTGCTCATTGAATGAAACTGAATTAGGTAGGAATATATGTTTCATGAAAAAATATGAAAATATGATTATAAACATTTTCAAGTTCATTACTATAAAGATTAAGTTTGAAATTTCTAATCTTGACAATGCTATTTAGCTAAGCATGATGTGTAGATTTTATTTCTGGTAAACAGAAAATCCAACAAAATAATTTTTTGAGAAAATTAAGTTTAAAAATTTCAAGTTCAAATTTTATCCCCTAGCTGCTTGCTCACACTAAATCATGAACTGTGAGGGCGCATTTTAAACTGTTTAGAAAAAAACGTATCTTTGAATTTTTAGTAAAATTGAATATAAAGTGATTTTAAAGTTTTCAAAGAAAAACTTTAAATAAATCGTGCTCCACTTAAAAAATATCTTTTTAATTTTAGATAAATTTTACCATTGAAGTGTAAAAAAATCCATTAAAATCTAAAATTTTCTAAATAATTGTTTATGCTACATTAAATACCTTTTGATATAATATCTGTTCAAAGAAAATATCTTTGGCCAATTTTTAAAAAAGTTACGTAAATTTACTTTAAAACTTTAATTTTATTTATTTTTAGTCTATTTTTTTACGTTTTATGAGATTTAATAACTGAAATTTTATCAATGAAAAACACTTATACAACATCAATAATCATTACTTAATTATTTATTAGACAAAGTAACCAACTTGCATAAAACAAAAATAGAGTAATAGTTATTTCTTTCATCATATTATAAACGGCTTTCCGTGGATATAAAATAATTGTACATTTTTATATTCGTAGAAAGCTGGATATAATACGATGCTAGACATAGTTTTTTCGTATGGATGAGAACCG
>LS055250.1:0-18289 GCA_900241095.1 Acartia tonsa
AGACACTATACAAGTGTTAATGTCCGTTTGTCCTACCGTTTCAGTGCTTCGCTTTTATGGATGTTGTCGTCCTTGTTTTCTTTTAATTGGATAGATGAACATACATACAAATAGTAAGATTTAAATACTGTGGTTTATTTTATTTGTTTTAGTTAACAAGCTTTTAGAAGTTTTATTTATAATTACACTCAAACACTGACAAGTATTCAGAAATTTTATTTTTTTCATTTTTTTATTTTAAATAAATTGGTGTAGTTTTTTTTCTTATAGCCCTGCACCTTTCAATCTTATTAATCAAGGGATCTTAAGGGATAAGACATTATTCGATAGATTGAAGTACGACGACAATTACGATAATCTAATTAACCCATAAATTAAGATTATGATCATTAGTCAATTGTTTCTACACTGAAAGCTACCAAGATTTTGAAGTCAACGAATGCGATATCGTGTTTTTATAAGATGTGTGATGTGTCAACTTAATGACTTTATAAAAGTTGCTATTGCATTAGAGTAAAACACTAGAGGGGGAAGGGGTTAAAAAACTGCATTTCCCTATCCCAATGGCCTTGTGCCGTTTCTCAATTGGGCCTTTGAAAATCAACCAATGGTGTCGGGATCATTAAAACATTAACTCAGCCAAGTAGCAGAAAACAGTTTGCTAGCAGACAAAAAATGTCATTGGAAAAGAGGGGGAGGTGTATACATTTATACTATAGATCTGTTGTTATGACTGTCTTTTAATTAATATAGGTACTTTTTTACAATATTTGATCCTATTCTGTGAACTTTTAAATATTTCAATTCTCATGATAAGCAGTTTATTTATTCATTATTTATTTATATATTTAGGGTTGGACCGGATACTTTTTTGACCGGATACCGGATATCCGGCTGATTTTTTCGGTCGGATATCTGGCCAACGTTCGATAATAAGGCCATACACTTTCTTAATAAGGCCATATAGTTGTTTTAGGATAGATATGGTATTAAACTAAAAGCAAGTCCTTATATGTAATAATTCACACTTAACTTATTTTACATAATCTTAAATTATATGATTAGATAAGATTAAAATATTTGCTGTTTGAGTAAACTTATGTACATACATCTTGAAATGAAAATGAAAAAGAATAAGAATAATATAATTAAACAGGATATTGTTTAAGGACTTGATTATAGAGATTCTACGCTTATAACATTTTAGCTTGATGTAATAGGAATCATTATTCAAAAAATCAGATGAATAGGAGAATTATATCTTATAAAAATTTGTTGTTAAAAAGATTGAAAATGAACATGTTTTAAATGGACGTACGGACTTTCTGGTATCGATTATGGAGTTGCTGCGCCTCCTAAATCGTATGTTATAGGAATCATCATGCATAGTTTGAAATCGATAGGACAATTCTAACATGTCTAGATTAAAAATATGTAGTAACGATGTGTTGTTAAACACACGAACAGACACACTGTCAATTACTTTCATTCATCAAATATTTAAATTTATGCATTTTTAACTAAATAATCATTAGATTAAATGACTTTTGGAAAATGTAAATGTTCTTAGAATGTAAGCTTTAAAAGTAAATATAAGAAAGGGAAACGTATATTGAAAAACTTATCTTATTACTTTAAATTTCACCATCCATAAATAAATGTTATGTTATGTTTTGTTATGATTTGAAAACTCGTGGAAAATTGTCTGTAATACTATGCTATACATAAGTTTTTAGTATGGCTGGGAACTGGTTCTAATCCAGCGGATATCAATCGGTTTTGAAGACAAAGTGGAAAAATTATTCTTGGCAATAACTTATATTTCGAAAATTATGTTATGGATAGATTAAAATATTTTAAAAGAATAGGTGGAATTCACATCGTCAAGAGGCAAGTTTATGTCCTAATATTATGTTGACATAAAGTTATTCGTTATGTTACATAATACTAGAACAAAGTTGTGACATGGTCCCGTTTACCTATCCGTGCCTAAATTTGTAGTGGTTATGCAATAAATCTACAATAGGTAGCGCTTATACAATACAAATAATATTACAAAAATAACAGAATAGCTTGATACTTTAGTCTATTTTTTTCCACGAATATCTAAAACACTGTGTTATTATCTTGCAAGAGGTTGTAGATAACTATTACCTGAATTTTCGCCTGTTTTCGAGCCAAGGTATTTTCAATATTTTAACAGTAATCATTGATTAGCGTGCCATTCATAGTAGAATAAATTTTGTCTCAGTGCCGTCTGAACTTAACTTAAACAACAAACTTTTCATTAATTTTGCACGATCATGTTGCTAAAAATCTTTTTTGTCACACCATTCAAACTTACAATGTTACAAGCAAACCTAGGGTTGAAATGTCGGAACACCATTTTAAAGCTTAGTTTTGTATGAGTTATAGTAGAATCAAGTAGAGACAGATCCTTATATTCTGATAAAAATTTGGGGTAAACTTATATTTTTCTAAGTAGTAAAGCAGAGGTGTGCAGAGGTGGCCTGTGTATTTAACCACTGGCTAAATTTACAGGAATTGATACACCCTAAGACTACACTTTTCTAGGACCTCAACCCTCTAAATAGAGCCGAGAGGGGTGTAGGGGTAAAAAAAAGTCAAAACCTCTAGATTTTAAAGCGAGAGGAAGGGGGGAAGGGGGTTGCCAAAATTACGGAGAAAGTGTTTCCTTTTTACAAATCTTGCTAGTTATTGCTTTCCCTCAAAGTGCCTCCCAAGCACAGAAACCCAAGGCATTTGTTACAGCCCAATATAACCTAACCTGACGAAAAACTACTTGCCCCCTCCCTTATTATTTTTTTTCTTCGAAATAAGTGTTTCTGTGCTCTACTATGCACCACCTAATTTTTTTAGAAACCAAAAAAACTGTGCAAGAAATATTGGGCTTTTAAAATTATCGTATTCAATGCTTTATTAACAACTAGCGGCTACGCTCTTAGAGGCCTCTAGTGGCACTTTAAATGTTTTTGTTTGTTACAGTCTCTACAATAATTCTTTAGTACGATACCTCTTTATTTTACGTTGAAGTCTCCCTCATTAAAAATTTTTTTTCGATTTTTTTCGATTTCTCTAGGGAGGGTGGTGGTACCCTCCCCCAAAATAGTTATAAACCTTCAAGGGAACCATGATAATCTACCCTGTTAAGAAGAACCCGATTGGTTCAGCGGTTAGCGAGATCCTTCGGTACACACAGACACACAAACAAACAAACATCCTGTTACTTTAGTATAAGGATACTGTAAAATTGTTTAGTTTTTCATACTGCATGTCCCCTGTTACTTTTATATAATTGGGTGTGTACTAGTGTAGTCGAAATTGAATACACATAAGAAAAGCCATGACATAAAAAGAATGTTTTTGTGAAACAGTAAATTTTTATAACAATCGTTTTATGTAGTTTTTGGCTAAAAATTATTTTAATATTGCGTTACTTATTAATTTCTACTGGCTTTATAGTGTTTTATTCCTTTTAGATTCAAAGAACAAATCTTAAATGACTATCTAAAATTTATGCTACTCTGTACGCACACCAAACAAATGCACATATGAAAACCATTTGACATATAAGGGATGTGAATATAATAAGTAGGGACAAGTATTCTAAATAAACATACATTAGAACATGGCAAACAAAATCAAATATTTTCAAGTTTTAACATAAATAAACAATTTAACAGTGAGCATATTTTTAGGCGTTTTAAATAACAAATAGTAAAACACAGTAAAAATAATACAATATTCAAATCTTATAGGGTTTAATAATCAAACAAAGTAGATGGTAGAACAGAGCAGTAAATATCAATGTTAGAGAAGCTTTATATAGGTCATGCGATGGTTTTATACTATCGTATTTCCAAATTTATGTCAGTATGTTTGTGCCTTCTCTATCTTCTTGTGACAAGCCTTTAGTATATAGAAGAAGATTTTAAAAACAGATAAAATTAAATTTTTTTTCTAACATCTTTGCCTAATTTGTAATAAAATCCTTTCTGAAATTGTTTCTAGTGTGGCTTCGAATCTGATTAATATAAGCTGGATTAAAACCGGTTTTAAGCCATACTGAAAAATCATGTATCATATATTATTAAAGAAATTTTTCACTAATGGTAAAATAAATAAACTTAAAATTAATACCAGTTTTGTTTGCCATGGCCTTTGTCCTTCTGGGACCAAACAAAATTGAAATTAACCTTAAAAGTTTTCATTTTAATATCCGAGAAAAACTGTCTATAATACAATGCAATAAATAACTTTTATCTATCTTATTAGAATTATACGAAAAGCTTGTTGCTTTTCAATGGTTTAAATGTCTCACGTAACCCTATACAGTTAGTAGTCTTACATATTTTGTTGCCATATGATGTAGCAAATTACAAACAGCTAGGCGCGTGCGTGTACACAGATTTGTCATCATTATTTAATTGCAAAAGGAGTGGGTAGGAACTGGCTACCCATGTTATGAACCCCCTCAAGGTTTTTAACCCCTTTGCAAAACCCTTTGCACGACACTGTTTGTTATTCAGTTAGAGAAATGTTAATGGGAAAATAATCATTATTGTCCATCAATTTTTAAGCCTATGTTTTAACTTACTAAATCAATAATACCATACTTCACTAACTTAATGTTAGATAAAAGTAGAACAATAGAGGGGGAAGAGTTTAAATAACTGTCCCCACCCTGTGGACCCTGTGCTGACTTTCATTTGGGTCTTTGAATATAAGTCACTGGACCCAAGTATTTATCTGGATTATATATCTATACTTATACATTTAGTTTTAGATAATTATGATTTTTTATTTTATTATAACTACAATACTACCTAAACAATAAAAAAATTGTAATACCATAACGCTTTTTGTAATAAACTAGATTTTTTAATGAACACCCTCGACTTTTTAACAGTAATACTAGTAAGACAAAAGATCAATATAAGAGCAAATTTCTATAGGCTTTTCAACCTTTTTTGACAGTTACATTTCAGTCTTAGATATCAAATAACTTATATGTGACAGCACCTTGGCGGTAGGCCTGTGAAACCATGATACGAAGATGTGATGGCTTACATGTTATGACCTACAATTAAATTAACCTATCCTAACCTAACAGTGTTTTTTAAACATTTACGAGCAAATATTAAAAAAAAATTCATGCATGACATACAGAAAGAGTATGGCTAAATATCAAAGGATTGGTTAAGAATTGAAATTGGAATTAGCACAAAAAGTTTCATTAAGTATATTCAGATCTCTCATTTATTATCTTTAAACATTGTTTAACTAACAGTTTACAAATAGTTCAACAGTAATTTTTATCTTATCTCACTTTTCTTAAATGCTAAGAAAATCATATCTGATTCAAATTTATTGAAATATATGAACTAAACTGATAATGTTTTAAATTTGACCCGCTACTGTGGCTTAACACGAAGAGAATCCGCTTGTTTAACTAACTTCAATCCTTATCTAATATGATATATAAAATCTAATCATATCTCTTACAAATTCATTAAGACATAATATGAATTAAAATCATTTAAAATAATATTACATTTAACCCGCGGCCGAGGCTGAGCATGTGGCGCATCCTCTAGTCTTTAGGGAGCTGAGGTGATTAGTTCAACTTTAAATCTCGACTCAACACCACATAATAACTAACTAAAGACGTTAAAAATGTTGCTTACTGCTATTATGTCAGATTCGCGAAATTGATAGTTAGAGTAGGGTGTGTGCCCCCCCCACAAGTTTTTTTTCAATTTATATCAAAACAGGGGGGGGGGGTAGGTTGAGGATTTATATACTCAAATAGGCACTTTCAAGGAAACAGCCCATAATTATTTATGAAAAGTCATACCTTTTTAAAATCTTGAAAATCAAATTTACCAACAAATCAAAATTATATTTCGCTTAAATATCCTTCCCTAAAGATTTTTGGTGAAGCTGCAAGCATTAAATTAAATTAAAGTTTTGAAATGTTTGGATGAGTTCAAAATCGTTAATATCCTTTGAACCTTGTGGTGATATTATGTTAAATCTTTATCCTTTACATAATATGTAAATTGTTGTCTGTCCTATCCATTTATATCTCACTTCCAGAGATCATATTGGGCATATCTTACAGTAAAACTATTGCCTATGATAGCCTATTACTCACCTGTGACACTTTGCTGGAAGTGTCCTAAGAACAGGACCTGTCCTAAATATTTTTTCCCGAATCTTCACCACTGATGAAGTAGGGACAGATGGATTCTACACCCTTCAGACAATACCTATTGGTCAGGGAAAAAATTTAAACATTTAAAAGAATATATTTCATGGTCTAAAACTACTTTTTATGCCTAAAAAAACTTTCTTATAAGCAAATTTTATTAATTCAGATCGTTTAATAAATTTTGATTAGGTCGAAAATACTGCAAACAGTCCAAACAAGCTGCAGGTCGCAAAAATGGTTGAGTGTTTGGGGTTGGTGAGTCAATACCCCACTTAAAATTTTAATTGAAAATGCTTGCCGTATCATTTTATTCTCCCCACTCATAAAACAGTGTGCACTTCAATGTTAAAAGCAAATATATAACAACCACTAAATGCATATATAAACCACGAATAGATGAAAATAAAATTTGACCAACGGGAAACGTCTGCGAACCGTATAGACAAGCTGTAAGTCGTAAAAAATGGATAAAACAGATTGGAAACAGATTTTATCGCTGAATCTACAGGGTTAAGGCGGATTTTCTGCATTTTGGATCGAGAACATCTTTAGTAGCGAAGCTTCTTTATAATCAGTGCAGGGACTGTCTGTATGTCACTCCTTCCATGAAAGTTTCTTTTTTAAAAGAAGAAAAAAATAAATAGAAATTTTAATTACCGAGATGAGTTACTTGAAGAATATGTTATATTTAATGATTTATATATAACTAGCGGCTTCGCCCCTAGCCTCTAGGGGCTTTGCCCCAAGAGTTGATAAAAAAAGGTGAAATTCGTAAAAAAAAAAAATGAGAAGGACCAAGGAAATCTCCTACAATAAAAAGGACCAAGGATATCTCCTACAAAAAAAATGGATGATAATTTTTTTTGTTTTTGGGGGGGTTGGGGGTGTACTACCCCCCAAGAAAATAGCCTAAAACCACCACAGGACCAGTAGTTATATACCCTGAAGAGTAGAATCCGATCGGTTTAGTGGTTAAGGAGATCTTAAGGACAGACGGACAGACAGAAATCATTCTACTTTGTATTATAGATATACAATAAGCTTTTGTTTTTGAAGGATAAATAATCCCTTTAATTTCCAAAGGTCTTATTTCCTATATATCTCCCAGGGAGGGAGTGAAAACTGTTAAATTAAGAATATACATTTTTTTCATGTCTTAATTATTTTCAAGCTAAATAGGCAGAATATCACACTCTAAATTTGCGGGAAACTTAATTTATCGTTGATTGTCCTCTATCCCATAACTTTAGGTTTCTCGTTTATTTCTACTATTATATCCTTAGCTTCCAATTGGTAAGACTAACGAACGTACGGTTGTATTAACAAAAATAACTAAAACTAGGGCTCAGCAGCCGCGCATAAGCCGTGTTTAAGTCTTAGTGAAGTCGTTACTTTTAACTTTAAAATTCAGCTGTAAGGCATAATCTGTTCTTAAACAGGCAATGTTTTCGGGATTTCTTTTTTTGCATACAAGAGGGATAGATTTGAGACTTACGCGCAGCTGAGGCGCGGCCTCCGAGCCCTGATTAAACGGTTAAAAAACAAGCAAACATAAATGTGAATGAAACGTAAACTGTAATACTAAATTAACTTTTTCTAAAAAATCTTGTGATAAAGTTGAGTAAATGCATAGAGACTGTAGACAAAACCAAGTATATAACTGATCGGTCAATCTAGTACACTTGCAGCTGTTTAAAATTATGCTGGACTACCATCTGCATAAAAAGCCGGCCTATATAGCAGCTCGTCGTATTGCTGTTGGGATCTATAACGTAGGCTTGGAGCCTGAAACAGATTGCGTCATACAAGGAGCATTGAAAAATGGTAACATTTGTAATGAGAGCAGAGGGAATGTCTTGGCCTTTAAAAAACACTTACTTTTCATTACCATGCAATAAACAATTAGGACATGCATTTAAAGGTTGTGAAAACAAAGTTGCACGATACACTTTCATGGACAATAGCATCGTCTGGACAATTGCATTATTTTTTTAGAGTTAAAAAGTTCATTTTTAGATAGAAATTTATAATAAAAGTCTCCAATAAACGTAGAATATATAAATTTTACACAAGTCTTATACTAGAGTAGGATACAGATGCAAATAGTCTAAAACCAAATTCTATAACAAAACATACAACTTTAAACCAAGTTTGAAAAATTTTATTTTATTTTCTTTAAGTAGCAAACCAACACTATAATTCATTTTTTTCTGTGCGTCTGTCATTCCGTACCGCTATTGATGTTTTTTTGATTTTTATTCAAGTTAGACGGCTGACTTTTTTAGAAGTGAATTTACTTTCTTTTTTATTTATAGTAATAATCTTAAACATATTTTTCTTATATTGGTTTGCCATTTTAGTCCACTGTTTTTTCTTCCATAATGCTTGTTCCTCTTCGTTTAAAGAAAATAGATGATTAGGAACGTTGACACATATGTTTCTTCAAAAAGTTAATTTCATAAAATAGCAAAGAAGGCCTAAATCAATCATTGTTCTGTCAACCAAAGCCATATAAGCCGACCTTTTTGGACAATCTGCAGATTAAACTTAAGATGCAGATTAAACTACAGCTTTAGCTAATAACCGAAAACAGCAGTCATAGACATGTTTGTTCTGGCTCTGATTAAAAAATTATGCAAAGTTTTTCTTCTGCAGCTTTGTTGGCCAACTTTTGTGGGACAAGAATGACACGATTCCAATTTTTTTCCAATATCTGATATTTACAAAACCACACACACACACACACTTAGAGTATTTATATGTCAACAAAACTAAAAAAATGTCTTAGAAAAGTAAAAACAATATACAAGATATATTTGTAAAATTTCATGTTCTTAGTGGTATATTTTTTTATTGAATGTATACTCTCTAAGATGTTAATACGATTGTTCCAACTATCATGTCCAAGGTTTCGAAACCAATTAATTTCCGCTGGATTAGAACCGGTTCTTAGTCTTAATAAAAATGACGTATAGCATCAATTACAGATATTTTGCCACGAATATTAAAATAAAAAAATCGTCCTCTCGGGGCTGACCAGATTAGTTTTGATCATATATTTTTTTTATTTTAATATCCGCTGGAAGCTGTCTATAATACGATACGGTAAATAACTATTGTGGCATCGTATAATATGGGTGAGAACTGGTAATAATTAATCGGTTTCGAAGCCGTACAGGAATAGGTATTTCTCGCATCGTATTATAAACAGTTTTCCGCGGATATAAAATGTACCATTATTTAATTAAAACAAGTTTTGGAGTTCTCCTCTAGGAAGGCAAGAGGGCCCTGCGCTGCGGCTAGGCAGGCTAGGGAGCCGAGCGCTGCGGCCAGAGTTCATAGGGGGGTACTAAAATTTTCAAAATTGAAAAGAAAATTCTAAGAGGATATTACCCAAGTTTTTTTAAGCCACGAGACGAGATTCGGAGGCGTGGGTTAAAACAACTGCATTTTAATCTCATGATTGTACATTTTTATATTCGCAGAAAACTGGGTATAATACGATGCTAACATAATTTTTAGGTATGGCTTAGAACAACCGGTTCTAATCCACCGGATATTAACAAAAAATTAACAAAAAATGTATGTATTATATGAATATTTACTGCGTGTTGGTTAATGTAATATAGAATAGAATGATTATAATGATATTTAAAAACGGTTTTTTCTCCTTATTTTATTTCTTTACCAACACCTGTAAGTTATTAAATAATGACATGGCGTTTCGTTTTAAATAAAACCAAAATTTAATTTTTAAATGCAAAGTTTTTGTAGAATTGGCTCCTCTATGTCGAAACGTATAATTACTTGCATGTTATAGCAACTGTATTAATAATGTCGATAGTATAACTTTATATCGATAATATGTCAGTAAATACCACGTATTGAAGACCATGTAGTGGTCATTTAGAATGCCATTACAAAGATGTATGTCCGCAATGAAAACCTTCTTTTAATACCATATCCTATTATATAAAGTAGTAAGCGGTTTTTGTTTGTCCCGAATTATCTCGCTAACCGCTGAACCGATATTGTTCTCCTTTACAGTGAAGCTTCTTGTAGGTCCTGGGAAGGTTTTAAACTATTTTTGAGGAGCGTGTCTTCACCCCCTCCCCCCCAAAAATATTTTTGTTTACTCTTTTGAAACTCAAATTTAAAATGGGATGAGGTCCATGCTTTTCCCCCTCCTACCTTATGTGCCCCTAGAGCTCTAGAGGCGTAGCCGCTAGTAGTCGATATAAACTATCAAAATTTCATCTCAGCAGATGCTGTTAGTTTTGTGGATGTTGTCATCCTTGTTTTAAAATAGGACAATGACATAATAATATATTATAAAATTGGGGTATTTCCGTATTAATGCCTTTAAGCCAAAAACACTTTTAAGGACATTTTTTGGTCTTACCTCAAAGACACATACAAATTTCATATGCTAAATTAGCTGGATGTATGTGTGTGTGTGTGTGTTTCAAGATCTTGAAAACGGTCGGACTGATCGGTCTTTAATTTTCAGTAAAGCCAAGTATTAGTCACATGTAGGTTTCAAGCTATTTTACAAGGGATATGTCGACAACTTTTACCAATTCAATAACAATCACAATTTTTTTTAACTAGCCGGGATGAAATATATAATCATCTTCTATATATTAATATTCTCTATAATGTTAAAACATAAGAAATATAGTTTTATTAAACGAATTTATACCAACGTCATGGTCTAACAAGATAGGACTTTCAAAAGAAACACAAAATTATATAAACAAGGTTGATATCAACCATAAAATCATAACTCAACAAATTATGAAATCCGACAAATGAACGTTAACAATAATAGAGTGATTCAATGTTGTTGCAAATTAATGCTCAATACGTACATTATAATTGTGATCCAATCGATCTGGGAATCATTGTTACAGAATCTAATTATCTTAGTGATTTTTTATATCATTATGATATTAAAATCCTTATAATAAAGTAACAGGATGTTTGTGTGTATGTGTGTTTGTATGTTTGTACCGAAGGATCTCGCTAACCGCTGAACCGATCGGGTTCTCCTTAACAGGGTAGCTTCTCATAGGTCCCGGGAAGGTTTATATCTATTTTCTTGGGGGGGGGAACACCCCCAACCCCCCCAAAAAAATAAAAAATCCCCCCCCGAAAAAAATTTTTTTTTTAAAATTTTTATTAACTAAAATTAAAAATGAGGAGGGGGGGTACCCCCCCCCCAAAAAAAAAATTTTTGCTCCCCTCAAAAAAAATTTTTTTTACTTTTTCTTTTAAAATCTAAAATTAGAAATTGAATTATTAAATTCGACTCTCTCCTCCTCAAGTGCCCCTAGGGGCGTAGCCGCTAGTTTTATATAAAGTAGTAAGGTATTTTTTGTCTGAAGCTTAAGATTTCAATAACTATTTAATTGAATCTTCATACAAAAATTGGGATGGTTTTAGGCTATTTTATTTTTAGATTCAAGCCTTAGGATGGTTTTAGACTTTTATAGTTCCCTTAAATACAGAGCCCCTAGATGCAAGGGGCGCAGGAGCTGGTACGAATATAAAGTAATTTCTGGTAATAATAAATATTATTGGCATATTGCTGACATTTTTAAATTCCGAGATTTTTTGGTATGCTCTTTAAAATATACTCCAAAAATATTTTGTTAGAGATGTTTTATGCAAGTATTAATAAAAGAAATAATATCATAAATCATCAAGTAGAAAATTCTATAAAAGTTGATTAGATTATTCTAAAGTTATTTTTACCTCAAAAGTGTACAATCAGACTACCAATCAGAATAATTAAGAAATTAGGAGAAGATCAATATAACATCCATTATTCTATTACTTTTATATTTTGTCAATTTTTGAAGACACGATTTTGATTAAAGCCTTTAATAAAAAAGTATGTAAGGGTTATGTTTCATAAAATGTTGTGGCAATTCAGACAATGTTATACATTAGCAAAATTTAAAAGTTTAGCCATTCACAAATTTTAAAAATCAAAAGACTCATATTAAATTCAAAGCTTTAAAATTGTTGGTCTAATATACATGATATATTTAATTTTTTGGTTGTTTTGAAGCAACAAAACTAAAACCTTGATGACATCACAACTTTAAAATCTCGTGTAGATTTATAGAGTGAAAAAAATGCGCAATTTAAAAAAAGCACCAACATTTTTAGGTTTCAAGTATTACAAAAATTGTTTTAAAACATAGTAGTCAAATCTTTAAAATCATGATTTTTATATGGAACCATAATTAAGTAAATGAATTTCTAAGCAATTTTCTATGATAGCATTTTTTAAGTTTAGTAAGTGATAAGGATTTTGATCTATATATTGATTAAGTAGATATATCAAATTACCAAAGAGTTTTGGAAAGGAATTTATAAGAAGAAGGTACACATAACGTTACATTCCTTACATATGGGTTGACTATAAAGCAACGGATTATTGTTTAGCTCCTTAATACCCTTAATTTTTTTTGATAACTAAGATATACAATTTCAGAATTAACTTTTAGGTTTTCAAAGATTTCTTCATATAAATAATAAATTAAACTGTTTCAAAAAAGGAGTAATTAAAATTATTTAACCTACAACCCTTTCTCTCCCCCCCCTCCCCATACATATATCTATAAAATGATATTGTTTTACTGTTTTGAGTAAAGTACCCTTAACATTTTTTACATGGAGGGAGATGACTTTGGGCTGTTTATTACACTAGTCCCCCAAGTCTTATATTAACGTATTTTTATTCGTTGGCTTAAAAACCTTATTTATTAAATTTATTTATTTATTAATTTTAATCTATATAAGGGGCAATTTTGTGTATCATTATTGGAAATGTACATAAATTTTATTGGCAATTGTATTATCCCTTTAGATCCCTGCATTTTCTTACCTTTGCCTGCAAGAAAGAAACATGATAATTTATGAAGGTGAGAGAAAGGGAAAGAATTTTAACAAGGAGATGGTGGGAGTATTTTTCACACCTTTCTATCCTTACAGGTGTTGGGTAGGAGTTCTTAGAAAGGGGAATTTGTATAGGAGGTGTAAGTTTCAAGTAGTAATAGGTATAGGTTAGTCTGATAGAAAGGATAAATATCAAAGTCAGTTATCTTACAACCTTCTTTGGATAAAAACTAATAAAAAATTAAGTCCTTAATATTTCAAAACATATGTTAAAAATTTCTCTTATAAGAAAAAGTTGAAGTTTTTTTGTTGATAAATCTTATTCTAACTCTGATTTTTAAAAAATTTCCTGTGAACCTTTTGAGGTTTTACATGCATAAATGATGAAATTCAATTAAAAAACGCTTAAGCTATCAATCATTAATCCATCAAAGTAAACAATTTATATTATATGAATAATTTATGATTGGTTTTATATCAGGAAAATAATAATATTTCATTTCCTTTCCTGATTAACCATTATTAAAGTCAAATAAATAATGCTTAATAATGTTTGATTGGTTTTGTGGTAAAAAATCATATCATTTACATGAAGTAAATTTCAAATAACAATTTACTTATTTTTCTACAATAAAAATATAAATTATAAAAGAAAAAATGTAGTTTCCATTCCATCATATATCTTCCATTACAGTTCAAAGGAAAACTTCATGGAAAGCGTGATGGGTATATTTTATAACAATCTTATTCTAAATTGAATCTTTTTATCTAGGTAAGGCATGTAGGTTTGTACAACATATTTAGATTATGTTAAGGATTACTATAATAGGAAAATGTGTAACTCATGTGTAATCATTATTCCGGGGCACAACTCAAATTATCTTAAATCATGAAACTTGATATTTGTTTCTTCATTTATAAATCTTATCTAGAATTAGAACAAGAGCATTATTTTTAGAAATTTATTAACATAAAACTTCAACTTTCATTAGAATTTACTTAGAATTTTTCTAATTTCTAAAATAGTTTTAGGAGAATCAATAGTTTGGTAAAATGACCAATAACCAACCTGTGATTAATGGTCACCACACCAGCAGTGACCATGCTGTGACCAATCAAAATGGTCCAGCTTCCCATTCGGTGACCGGTCAAAATGGACCAAATTCCCATATAGTGACCGGTTCAAATGGTCAAAGTGCAAGTAGTAATCTTGATGGTCAAGGTGCAGACCATAAAGCTTCTGCTAAGCTTGACCAGGCTAAGGCAGGAGAGCCATACATTTAGAAATATTTAAGATTAAGAATTTTAAATAAAAATAAACTGAAAATATTAATAGAGCTATATAAATGTATGTCATAAAAATAGGACAGTCAAACAGTGCCTGTTATAAGGCTCGATAACAGCCAGATCATCAGTAATGGCGAAAGTACAGAAAAAGCAAATGTTGAGAATATAAAAGTATCTAAAGTAAATGTCCAACAAGAACATGTGGAAGTTGTTAACTTTGGCAATTCCAAAAAGGTTTAAGATTATGGTGTTTTGTATAACCCCTATATATATTTTTTAAAATTGTGTCTAATACCTATCATAATGTTAGGTACACTTAGCTTATTTTAAGATTATTTGTTTAAGTTTATTATAAACACCATAAAATTTCTAAAAAGAAGTCAATAAGAACCACAAAAACAACTATAGTAGAAGAGGGGGAGGCAAAAAGGTACTGAGATACATTTCAGTAATATTTTAAAAAGTTTTTGATAAGTAATCTTTTATTTTATACTACACCCATGTTATTAACAGATTTAAATTATAATAGAGTGTATCTCATAAAATATAAAATAAGAACCCCATGGGGTGTGACACTGAAGCCAGTGCCCCGCAAATCTGTTGAGCATAGTGAACAATCTGAGCAAGACCTAATTGCTCTGCAGAGGGGTAAACTGGGTAAAATAAAAAGGAGAAATGTTCCTGAACCAGAGGTGATTAAGATTTTACATTTAAACCAACAAATTTTATGTGGATTAATAAGTTAATGTTTTGAGTGTTTTTTTTCTTAAATATTTTTTACTAAACTATTTATAAACCTTATAGTAACTAATACATTATTGCCTTAGCTTAAATAAAAAAATATGTATTTCCTTTTTTTATTATTTCTAATGATGACAAAAATCGATAACTTGATTTTTTACGAAGATTAAATCTGCTATCTCTGCTTCTAAAGCTACAAAGGAACCAACTACAGTCAACACACGTGAGACAAAAGCTATTGCTGTAACTTCAGGTTTAATAATAGAATGAATAGGATATACCAACAAATTTAGCATGGTGCTAAAATTCCATACCATTTTTTTTTCAAAGTCAGGTTATATTTATGATTTTATAAAACACTTACATCTGTAATTAAAGAGTAAGAATTTTATTATGAGAGTAAGGTGTATTATAAAAAATACTTAAGAGGCTGATATTTCATAATATATTCAATCCTTTAACATTAATTTCATTCTAAATAACCACATTATAAGATGTTGAGATAACCCTTCCAAAAATTAATGTTATAACTTCATCATTTTCTTCAATTACATCACAAGAATCAAGCTTCAAAATTAGGAAATTAAAAGAATATTACATAAAAGATAGATAATTTAAATTAGTTTTTAAAATTTCATAATTATTTTTCAAAATATCTCAAACTTATGACTAAATTAGTCTTTATTTTAAATTCCTAGGATTTGATGAGATAATTTGACTGAATAGAGACATTAAATCTCTAATAATAATAAACAACTTAAAGCAGATAATATCAAAATTAGATAAATAAACTAAAAACAGACAACTATATTATTAATAGAATTACACAAATTTGACTTTTAACAAGAACTATGTTAAAGGATTTTAACATATTTTTATTATTGCTAAAATTCTTTAGGAATTTGGGTCATTGCTACATGTCTATTTTTGCTAGAAACTTTGAAAGGCCTTTTCTAAATGAGGGTAATTAAATTTATAGTTTATCATTTTGTTTATCTATCCTTCCACACATTTGATGTTATTACAATGAGTTTATTTTTTTAAAACCTAAAGTTAAACCTTTCTTTATAGACTTAATCAATATCTCAAAAAAAAGGTTAAAATCATTTAATTAACTTTTTCTTTTATTACGACTACAACTTATTTTCATAATACACTAGTTGATTTTTTACAGAACATTTTAGCTGTTTTGGATGCACATATTTATCTAAATTCCATGTTAATTCTGAGCAACCTTGATGCCCTGATTAATTGATAAACACATACTACTTGGTATTTTCATTTCAGTTTTTTATCCTCTGATATTCAAACTTTCATTTTCTTTAGCATTGCAATATTAAACTTTAAAGCAAGGATTTTTTTTATCAAATTGATATATTAGACTGAGAGATTTTAGTTTTTGAAAATCCCCATGATAATTTCAGTTGATAGATTAATCAAAGTAAAGTTAAAATTCCTTCAAAAGTTCTATCAAAACAACATTATAAAGGTATATGGATATGGCAACAATTCTTTTCGACTTTTATCTAAAGAAACCCAATAAGTTATTGTATTTTAGTAATTTTTCTTAATAAATGTTTGCCAATTATAAAAAGTTGTTATAATGTATCATTGCCAGTATTGTATAATAGTTCGGAAAATTTTTATTTACACACATCATTTAGTATCTCTTAGGAATAGATGGATATAACATATGCAAAAAAATTACTTTACTAAATAATTAAAATAGAGAATTTGATTTCTAACTTTGACTTTATTTTAAAGAAGTATAAATAAACTACATTTTATTAGATGGTTTGAACAAATTATAATTTTAGATTGAGATGTTTTTTTTCATGAAATTTTACAAATTTTTATCATTCTAATAATTTAGCAAATGTTTACCTTTTACACAAGTTATTTAAAGCCCAATTAATTGAATAGGATGAACTACTTTAAATTTTTACAAAATTTATAAGTTTAAAAACACTATCCATCTATTTCCTGGATTTTATTCACTTTTTATGACCTCATTACTAAACTATTTGAGCAAGAGGTGAAATTTATGATATTGTTTAGTTTTTTTCCAGACTCATTCAGGGCGTTTATTTATTTCTACAAATATATAAAAAAAAGTTTAGACTTGCTTTCAATATGTAGCTTTTTTATGCTATAGTACTTATTTTATCTTTATTCTTGAATAATACATAAAATTAAAAAAATCAAGTTATTAATACTTTTATATTTGCAAATTATATAATGAAAAAATCTAATAGGTCTTATGATAATAGAAAACATAACCTAAATTCTTTTTTTTAAATTTCTTGATTGCTAATAACAGATCATTGCTAACTTTAAATTTTAACTGGATCATAGGAAATGTATAATTTAAGATTTAATATGCTACACTTTTAACTGTAGTATAGGTTAAAGAAATAGAGCAAATCTGTACAATTTAAATATGCCTTTTCACTGTACTGAGACATTTATGTATAATTCTGATAATTTCATATTCTTTTAGTAAAACAAGTATAAAATCGAGTAATTGTGCATCCCCCAAGTTGGGTAAAGACAATTCTTCTAAAATTGTTGAAAATTCTACAAAGCTTGAGAAAAAAGATTCCTCTAAATTTGGCAAAATTGATTCTCCAAGATTTGAGAAAACCCATTCTCCTGTTTTTGGTCAAGGAGGGACTTCTTTTAGATTAGGTAATTAGCATTTTTAAAATCATAAAAAAAAACAATTTTATGAAGACTTATATTAAATGCAAACAAGCCATGTTAAAAAAAAATTCAAGTAAAATGACATAAGAGTTAATAGCTTGCCTTTTAGAGCAAAATTTTTTTTTTAATATTTTGTAACTAATAAGAATTCAAATAATGATACCATTTAGGAAGGCGGAAATCTTTAAGTTTGGATAATATAACAATCAGGGAGAAAATTATTTAGAGACAAACTTTTGATCAACACATAATCAATTTACTTATATTTATATTAAATCTTTAGGTTTGTAGATTTTATTTTATTGGAAACTAGCAGCTACGCCCCTAGAGGCCTCTAGTGGCACTTTAAATGTTGTTGTTTGTTAAAGTTAATTTTTTATGTACGATACCACCTTATTTGACGTTGAAGTCTCC
>LS055251.1:0-18275 GCA_900241095.1 Acartia tonsa
GCAACATGGTGCACAACAACAAACTATAAAAAACACACCCCCCCCGACGCCCCCCCAACCCCCCCCCCCCCCCCCTCTCCTCCGCTTATCTATAATACAAAGTAGCTTGATGTCTGTCCGTCCGTCCGTCTGTCCGTCCATCCCTTAAGATCTCGGTAACCACTGAACTAAATGTACTGGTTGCAGCACCATAAGTACATATTTTTTTATATTACCTCTTGGTGCAAAGGTTAGGAAAAGCGGTATTACAGTGTAAGGGATCAGAGGTATAGGCCCCACACAAATTAACCATAAAAAAGTACCACCTACCCCTTTATTTTAATTTTATTTTAAAAATAAGGGGTTGGGGTTATCATTTCTCAATAAGCGCTTTGAATGTTAGCAAAAAAAGAGGTTTGTTTTAACCAAAATATCTATTTCCTCACTCAAAATAAATAGCTTCTGCCTATGGTAGCTTCAATCTTTATGGGGTAAGGATTGGTAAAGGACAATTTGGCACAATTTTGTCACAATTGTTGCCCAATTATATAGTACTAGCGGATCTAAAAAAATTAAGTATCTCTGGTGCTGCACCAAATTAGTAAATATCCCCTTCTTAAATTTCAAGAAAGCTCAATACCAAGAATAAAACACATTCCTTTTAACTTGTTACTTTTTTTAATTTTTGCTGGGGTTGGGGTGATCAACCCCCCAAGAAAATAGCCTAAAACCACCACAGGACCAGTAGGTATATTCCCTAAAGAGTAAAATCCGATCGTTTCAGTTGTTACCAAGATCTTAAGGGACAGACAGACGGACGGACAGACATCATTCTACTTTGTATTATAGATTCTATCAAAGGAGAACCATAATTTTTTTTATTAATTGAGGGAAGACAATTTTATCGCCTATTGTCCTATCCCTTTTTTTACTTTTTATAAGTTTTACTAGAATTTCTCCATATTTTAATCAATTTATTGAAATGTTACCTCTGGAGCTTATAATTATTGGATTAAAGAAATTGATATACATTGTTTATGTAATATTTATTTATGTGGCTGAGGGAAAAGATATAGGGATTATTAGGCTAGGATTACTCATATCAATTCTATACAAATATTAATATTAATATTTACTTTCATAAATATTACTTTGTTTTGTTTGTTAATATAGCAGCTAACTAAAACTTCTGTATCCGTTATTACGTCTGATTTATTGAAGTTGATTGGGCGGCTTACCTTATCTGCATCTTTACCATAAGCGAAGCTTTTCTATAATTAGGATCGGTACGTCCGTCCGGAATGGATATTTTTTTCGTTAATTACGCACGTTACAATTGTCCTATCGATTTCAAACTTTGTATGGTGATTCCTTTATTAGTTAGGTACGATTTTAAAAGCGTAACAACTCTATAATCATTACCAAAATGTCCGTAAGTCCATTTTAGACATGTTGATTTTTTTTACTTTTTTAACAACAAATTTTTATGTGATCTAATAATCCGATTTATCTGATTTTTCGTATATTGATTCCTGAGCCACTGACACTATACAAATGTCCGATTGTCCTACAGTTTCAGCAATTCGCTTTTATGGATGTTGTCATCCTTGTTTTATGAAAACGTATAGTGATGCTTATTTTAAGTTAGGTTATGTTACGTTAAGAAAAAGTTAGAAGAAAATGTGTTGTTGTATTTTTGTTTTTGTTTTTAAGGTACACATGATAGTCTTAAGAATAAAAAAGATTTAAATTTTGAAAGAAAAAAAAGGAACTTCGGGTGACCCGCATAACATATACATAGACAAATACAACGCTTCCCTAAAAACTTGCAGATCCTCCTTTGATTTAGTTTATTACTAAATCTCACTTTTAGTCATACACACTTTTTCCTCAATATTTATATTTGGGTCATGGAAAGAAAACAAAGTTGCGGGTTTCATCGTATTTTCACAGTAGCTTTAGAAAGGTTATTTTAGGTTAGGTTAGGTTAAGTAAATGTTAATGAATGCCCCGTAGTTCTAGAAATAGGAGGAAAGCTACTGTGAAAATACGACGAAACCCGCAACTTCGTTTTCTTTCCATGTTCCTTATATTTGTTGTTAAAGACAGTCATAAAAAAAAAATAAAAATTTAATTTCTCGTATTCATTTGAATCCGGTGGATAGGAACCGGTTCTCATCAATACGAAAAAACTATGTCTAGCACCGTATTATAACAAGTTTTCTACGATTATAAAAATGTACAATCAAAAGATTAAAACCAGTTTTTTTAGCGCATCTCGCGGCTAAAAAAACTGGTTTTAATCTTATAATTGTACATTTTATATCCGCGGAAAGCCGTTTATAATACGATGCAAGAAATAACTATAACTACCTGTCTGTCTGTAATGCAAAAATAAGTTATGAAGTGACAAAAGTAAAGTTTTATTATAAACTACTGTTATTAAAAGCGAACTTGTTTATAATTGGGGTCTGTGCGTTTGTCCGTACGTAACAGTTATGGAGTTCTCGAAATGTTCTTATCAATTTAAACTTTGGATGACGATTCCTTCGACAATTAGGTATAATTTAGTAAGCATAGCAAATTTAAAATTGTTACCAGAAAGTTCGTACATCCATTTAAAAGATGCTGATTTTTTTACTTTATTGATATAAATTATTTATATAATATCATTATCTTATTCTTCTGAGTTTGTGAACAATGATTCCTAGGACAACAAGATACAATAATTTAAGCAAAGTATTTCTGGAATAAAATCATAAAAATGTGAGTATACATAATCCTGTATTTACGTATTTTTGCAACAAGTTTACCTACAGTTTTGTTTAGACTTATACATTTATATTCTGCTTTTTCAGTTATTATATTCTAAAAGTGTTAATGTTCTGTTTCCCTAGTGTTTCAGAGCTTTGCGTTTATGAATGTTGTCATCCTTGTTTACAAGTTCATATATCTTTTTTTTCGCCATTAGGTTTCGCCCTTTTTTTTTGAAGTACCCCTCCCAAATTCGTTTGTAATTTGATATCAAAATCGGGGATTTTTTTGGGGGGAGGGTGTGTTATTTTTTCTTTGTTGACGGGATTGAGGGTGTCCCAACTCCCAAGACATTAGCCTTAAACCACCACAGGACCAGTAGGTATCAAGAGTAGAACCCAATCGGTTCAGTGGTAACTAAGATTTTAAGCTTCAGACAGACGGACGTACAGACATCGTTCCACTTTATGTTATAGATACTAGCTACTTTGCCCCTAACCTCCAGGGGAGGGCAGAGGAGGTCAAGAAAATAGCTTAAAACCATCCCAAATATTTGTAAAGCTTGCCTGAAAAGTGCAAAATATTCGAACAAGCAATTTCCGAGATATTTAGCTTCAGACAAAAAACTTACCTCTTTATATTATACTAGCGGCTACGCCCCTAGAGGCCTCTGGGGACACATATAATTCTTTTAAAAATCTGTGTTAAAATCATCCATTTACCAAACATATTGTTTTCTCCGCTAGATAGCAAGATCCTTTGGTACAGACAAACAGACACACAGACAAATAAACAGACATCCTGTTACTTTATTATAAGGATTTTATTTGTTATTGGGAAGCTTTTCTATGCTTATGGTAGGTCCGTCCTTACGTCCGTAACGGTTAGCTCTCTTCATTAATTTAGACATGTTAGATTTGTTAGTTTGATTTTAAACTTTGCATGATTATTCCTATAACATTTAGGTACAATTTAGAGAGCGTATCAAATATATAATCATTACAAGAAAGTCACTACGTTCATTTAAAACATGCTGCTTTTGAACTTTTTGACAACAATTTGTTATGTGATAAAACTATCCTATTCATCAGCTTTTTGGAATGTTGATTCATAGGACAACAAAGTACAATATACTGAACAAATCATCTCTATAATTAAGTCCTAAAAATATAGGTATATTATTAAACAGTATCCTGTATTTAAACAGTTTTGCAACTAATTTGTATAAACATATTTTGCTTATTCCGTTCTGACACTCTACAAATGTTAATGTTCGTTTGTCCTACCGTCCTAGTGCTTCGCTCAATGGATGTTGTCATCCTTGTTTCCTTCCCCTTTTTCACCCTCTAGTAAATCACTGTACACGCCATTGCAAAATGGATGGATTGATGAATATCCCAATTGAGAAAAACAAAATTTTATTTATTTGTTGAAAATTTTGAACTAACCAATAAACAGTCCATTGCAAATTTTTATTGTTAGAAGATTTTTTTTCAAATTTTATTTATAATGAAAAAAAGTCTTTGAACTTAAATTGACAAATGATTCAAACATTTTCTCTGTTTTATTTGGAAGATTTTTTTATTTTAATATTAAAGTTAAAAACAAAACCGTAAAATAAATGAAATTAAAAGAAAAAACGTTTATTCATTTTATTCAAGAGATTATTAGCTAACATCACCTTTTTGTTGCAATAGAATGTTATTTAATAAAATTTTTCCAATAAATGAGATAATGTATCTTAATTGTATGTACGGGTGTCAATTTAACACAATCCGTCGACCAACAAAAGACAGGAATTTTTAGCAGACAAAATAATTAATATTTCAACGAAATAATCGACGAAAAAAGCTATCTGTTACGGACGTACGGACGGACCAACCCCAATGTTTGTGTGTCAAAAGCACTGGATAAAGAATATACATGGATATTATGAAAGGGAAAAATTGTCGTCAATCTAGGTTGCTAACATGGACATAATCTATTGGTCAGTCTATTCAGCTAGTTGGAGAAGGAGGGGATGGGATGAAGGTGATGGATGGGGTAATAGTTATTTATCATATCATACTATATACAACTTTTTGCGGATATTAAATAAAATTAAAACCAGTTTTGTAAGACCCGAGGGGCCAAAGGCCCGGACTTACAAAAACTGTTATCAATGTTGTGATTTTATTATGGTTTTTGGGGAAGAATTGTCTGTAATACAATGCTATACACGAAAAAGGGTTGAATATCAGCGGATAATAATCAGTTTCAAAGCCTTGTTGTTCATTTCTAAAGCTTTAGATCTTAATAACCGCTGAATATAAAGGGTTCTGCAGTGGTTTTATTTTTCTAAGGGATACAAGGAAAAAACTCAATATAAATTCTTTTTGAAAGCAAAAACAATGTGGTTCATTTTTCAAATCCCTAGAGACTAGGAGCGGAGCTAATATAGTATTATATAATGTACTTCCAAAAGCTTAGAAAGATTTATTACAATAATGAGGTATAGACAACAAGAGAAAAAAATATTTGGGGGGCAGATAAAAAGGTCCTCAATTATCCCCAAACGACAGCTGGATATATTACCCTATATTAAGGGATCGGTCCGTCCGTCCATCCGTCCATTTGGAACGGTTGAATCTTTTTGTTATTTTAGACATTTAGCATTGTCCTAACGATTTCAAACGTTACATGATGATTCCTAAAACAGTTAGGTACAATTTAAAAGCAAAACAACTCTACAATCATTATAAGAAAGTCCATAAGTCCACTAAAAACATGCTAATTTTTTACTTTTTTGACAAAATTTTTTTATGTAATTTAACTGATCTTAGTTATACTGATTCCTAAGACAACATAGTGTAAGGTTATAAACGAAGTACTCTGTAATTAAGTTATGAAAATGTAAGTTTGTCCTTAAACAGTATCATGTATTTAACAGTTTTGAAACAAAGACAATTAAAAAGCTTTTATATAATTAGGGTTGGTTCGTCCATCTGCAAGTCCGTCTGTAACGATTAGCTTATTTTGTTAATTTAGACTGGTTAGAATTGTCCTTTCCATTTCAAACTTTGCATGATTATTCTTTTAATAGTTAGGTACGATTTATAAAACGTAGCATCTCTATAATTCTTACCAGAAAGTCTGTACGTCCATTTTAAACATGTTGATTTTTTAACTTTAAACTTTAAACTTTAAACAACAAATTTTATGTGATATAATGATCCTATACATCTGATTTTGGAATACTGATTCCTTTTATGATAAGGTAAAATGTTATAAGCGAAGCATCTCTATAATGTCCTAAAAATGTAAGTATGTTCATAAATAGTATCCTTTATTTAAACAGTTTTGCAACAAATTGAATTATAATTTTGTTTAGACATATGAATTAATGTTATGCTTATTAAGTTCTGACACTTTAGAAGAGTTACTGTTTGTTTGTCCTTCCTTCTGATTTTAGAGCTTTAATTTAATGGATGTAGTCATATTTGTTTGTCTATTGTAAGTATGTCCTTAAACAATTTTGCAACAAATATATTCCACATTCACATTCTGCTTTGTCATTAAGGACAAACTCCAAACTGTCCCAGTTTTGAGCAAGACGATTCCTGTGACGTCATATAAAAAGGGAAGGGGGGAAGAAAATCTCTTCCCTTTTCTCCCATCTCTTTTGAAGAGATTTTCTTCCCCCCTTCCCTTTTTCTTTCCCGAAACGTTTGGGGTTTGTCCTTATTAAGTTCTGACACTCTACAAGTGTTAATGTTTACTGGTCCTACCATCTTAGAGCTTCGCTTTTATGTATGTTGTTATCATTTAATGCATTTTGTTATCCTTGTTTAAATAAAATCCCTAAATCTGAGCAATAAAAGTTTTGGACAATAATCTACATATCAAATATCATTAAAGGAAAACAAAGTAGCGAAGGGTTGTTGTATTTCCATAGTAGCTTTTCTCCTATTTCTAGCCCCTGCGGTGGGGATTAATCCCACGGGGCTTATTTCCTAATCCTGCGGGACAATCATTGAAATTTACCAAACATAAACTAACCTAAATTAACTTTTCAATAGCTACTGTGGATATACGACGAAACCCACTACTTAGTTTTCTTTTGTTTACCACGATCCGAAATATACTAATTTGTGTTACTAATATTGGAACTGTAGTGTACATGTATAATTTTTTTATATTCAATTCAATTATGTTTAAATTTAAAACATTTTCAAGTATGGCTTCAAAACCGATTAATTTCCGCTGGATTAGAATTAATTCTGAGCCATATAGAAAAATAATGTATTGAATAGTATAAAAGCCAATTTTCCACTAATAACAAAATATAAACATACAAATTAAAACAATTTTATCTTTACTATCCACGGAAAGCTGTCTATAATATGATGTTATAATATTTGTTTTCTTTTAGAGATAAGAAAAATGCAAGAAAAACTAATTTAATGATGACAACTTCCATAAAAGCGAAGCATTGAATCAGTATGACAGACGAACATTAACACTTGTAAAGTGTCAGAACTGTATGTACAAAATATAAATATAAATAAGTTTTGACAAAATTATACATAAATTGGTTGCAAAACTTCTTAAATACAGAATACTGTTTAAGGACATACTCACATTTTTAGGACTTGATTATAGAGATGCTTCGCTTGTAATAGTGTACCTTATTGTAATAGGAATCAGTACTCCAAAAATCAGATAAATCGGATGACTATATCATATGAAAATTGTTATTAAAGGACTTAAAAATCAACATATTTAAAATGGAGGTACGGACATTCTGGTAACGATTATAGAGTTGCTACGCTTTTCTAAAACATACCAAACTACTACAGGAATCATCATGCAAAGTCTGAAATCAATAGAACAATTCTAACATACCTAGATTATCGAATAAAGCTGTCCGTTACGGATGTACTGACGGACCAACCCTAATTATAGAAAAGCTTCGCTTTTAAAAATCATATTTAAGTTTACGCTAGAATGTTATTTTTCATAGAAACTTACATTTACTGTTTCTAAAAAGGGGAAAGATAATTACAGGTGCTTTTCCTCGTAAACATAAACCCCTCCAATAAATTGAAATTAACTGTGAGTGTGAGGGGGAGGGGTATATTTTGTATTTCTAATCCATCTCTAACCCTGTGGGGCTTTGCCATCAGTTCCCTAGCCCTATTCTGTTATCCTGTGCTCAATGTAACCTAACCTAATTATAACTTAACACACAAAAAACTTCCTTCAATCTATTTTTAATCTATCCTTATAATAAAGTAACAGGTTTATTTTGTGTTGTTTGTTTCGAAGGATCTAGCTAACCGCTGAACCGAATGGGTTCTCTCTAACAGGGTAGCTTCTTATAGGTCCTGGGAAGGTTTATAACTATTTTCTTGAGGGGTGGGACAGCCCCAACCCCCCAAAAAAGGAGGCCTCTAGGGGCGTAGCCGTTAGTTAAAATATAAAATAATAGAAGAAAAATCTTGAAAATAGGGGACGGGGAGAAGTAGATCTTCGTTTGTTTGTTTGTTACTGATGGTTAGGTTAGGTAAAGTTGGATACTGGGTAGCCCTGCAATGTTAGGGTACTGTTTATTTCAAGAAGCTCTTTATTGTGCCTATAAGATTGACGTCATACAATACAAATAACCGATGATAGGCCAATGCACGGACTAAATTACCCATTAGGCCACTATGACGTAATTATTTCATAGACATTTTAAAAAGCTTAAAAAATGTTTGTGTTAATATTTAGATTATGAATAGAGATACTAGAGCTGGATCTTTAAATCATTATAGTGGTGAGCCAGATCGGGGTGCGCCGAATTTCAGCCAATCACAGCGTGGCATTTCGTAAAATGCTGTGCTCTCATTAGTGGAAAGTTGGCTCACCCCGATCTGTCTCACCATTAAAATGATTTAAAGATCCAGCTTAGTATAAAAAATTCGGATATAGTCCCTTTCGTGACAAGGGGCGTTTCGTCGTATTTTTTACAGTAGCTTTGATAGGTCATTTTAGGTTCGGTTAGGTTAGGTTAAGTTAGGTAAGGTGATCTCCCCAGAGTGTTAGAAATAGGTTAGACATATGAGAAAAGCTACTGTGAAAATACAACAAAACGCCTCTTTAGAGGCGTTGTCACGAAAGGGACAACAATTTTCTCTTGAATAATGTGAAAATGGCATATGATGGATTGGTAATTTGGCACACCACCTGCTGAATAGCATTAAATCGGCCCTGAATCAATAATAAGCTTTCCTACAAGTTACAGGGTGAACGGTTTTAGATCTTAGCATACACACAAACATCCTGTTACTTTAGTGATTGTCTTTTTTAACATAGAAATAAATTTAAAATGGCAATTCTTAACCTATTCTAGGCATTAATGTTACTTAACAAAACATCACTTGATATTATTCATATCATTTATTAGCAGTAAATTACAACTTAAACAAGGATGACAATATTCATAAAAGCGAATCACTGAAACGGTAGGACAAACGAACATTAACACTTGTAGAGAACCAGAAATAATAAGCAGAACATTAATTTCTAAGTCTAAACGAAATTGTACATAATGTTTTTTGCAAAATTGCGTAAATTTAGGATAAAGTAAAAGGACATACTTTCATTTTTAGGAAAAAAATTAGATTATTAGTATAATGATACCATAAAAAAATTTTCTTGTAAAAATGTTCAAAGTCAGTACGTTTTAAATTACAGAGTTGCTACGATTTATAAACTGTCATAGGAATTATTATGCAAAGTTTGAAATCGATAGGATAATTCTAACATGTATATTTCAATAATTCTATCATAACTATAAAAAAAAGTCGTTAAAAAAAGGTTAAAACTCATCATGTTTTAAATGGATGTACGGACTTTCTGGTAATGATTATAGAGTTGTTACGCTTTCTAATCCATACATCACTGTTATGGACATAATCAAGCAAAGTTTGAAATTGATAAAGGACAATTCTAACATGCCAATAATTAACGAAAATAACTAACCGTTACGGACGTTCTGACGGATTGAACCTAATTATAGAAAAGCTTCAAAAGACTTCTTATCTTTATTATTAAAATTTGTATATTTCTATAAATAAGAAGCACATTGTAGCATGTTTTTAGTAGCGAAGGTACTCTAGGATTTCAAATGTCCGTCCGGGAAAATATGTAAAAATTTTAATTTCAGTTTTGTCCCTTGATATGTCATTTGTGCATTACCGACAGACAGACAGACAGACAGATAGACAGATAGACAGACAGACAGACAGACAGATAGACAGAAAGACAGCCAGACAGATTTATATTAAAATATATTTTTTTTACTAATCTATAACTGACATCTTGTAACTTTTATATAGGCATTGCAGAGTTTGTATCACATATCTAACAACCTTGCATTTTTAGTGATTTTTTAGCGAAGCTAAGTTATATCTTTCCGGCTGTCTGTACGTCTAAAGCGTTATTTTCTCAGCTCCTATAAAAGATAGAAGGCTGAAACTTCTCGTCAACATTCCATCAATAATTATTTTATATAAAACATCCATGGACGTTGGACTGTTTTAAGGCAGGTTTTTTACTATTCTTTTTATTTTTTACATATTTTAAGCTGCAGAAAGAGAGACAGACCTCGTACTATTGTATTATAGGTATATATGTAGCGCAGCAATGATAAGAAAACAAAATTTAAAGAGAAAAAAGTCATTGTACCACAATTTATATAAGAATAATTTAACATTTCCTTTTACATAAAGTCATATATGCTTTTTCTGTCAGAAACTTAATATTTCAATTTCTACTGTTTCTAATGTAGTACATAAATTTATACTCCATTGTCTCCTCCCTTAAGATCCGTTTTGAAGATACACTTAATAGTAGCGAAGCTACTCTATAATTAACTTTTTCTGTCCGTCCGTCAGTCCGTAACGCTATGGGGAAATGTTAATTTCTCAGCTCGTATTAAAGATAGATAGCTAAAATTTTTGATGAAGATTCCTATTACATATGCCCATCTAATCTATAAATTGTTTTGTAATTTTTTCTCGATTTTTCTTCATAATTTTTAAGCTTCGCTACTTATGAATGTTGTCATCCTTGTTTTTCCTTCATAATTTGTAAAAACAGCATTTCAAGTCCTTCAAAATGAAAATGAAAACATAAAGAAATTTTAAAAAATGCTATTGATACAAATTTCATAAAATTAAATTACAGTTTTGTCAGTTTGAAGCTAAATAACATGGATGACAACATCCATAAAAGCGAAGCTCTAAAATCTTTATAAAGAATTATTCTTGTGTCAGGGGTCAGGACGTAATAAGCAGAACATTAATTTGTAAGCCTAAACAAAATTTACATAAATTTGAAAAATTGTGTAAAACAGAATAAAGTACATAGGATTTAATTATAGATGTCTTGCTTAAAGTTTTGTACTTTGTTGTCCTAGTGATCATTATTCCAAAATCATATGAGTTGGATAATTAGATCATTAAAAAAATGTTGTCAAAAAAGTTTACATGCAATTAAAATCGCTAGGACAATTATAACATGTCTGGATTAATGAAAAAAGCTAACCGTGACGGACTGACAGACGGACCGACAGACCCTATTAATAGAAAAGTAACTTTTTAAAAAACAAGGATGACAACATCCATAAAAGCAAAGCTCTGAAATGGAAGGACAAACCAACATTAACACTTGTAGAGTGTTAGAACTGAATAAACTAAATATTAATGCATATGTCTATACAAAATTATAAGTAAATTTGATGCAAAACTTACGTTTCGCTTATAACACTATACCTTGTTGTAATAGGAATCAGTATTCAAAAAATCAGATGAAAAGGATGATTTAAACATTCAAAAATGTGTTGTCAAAAAGTAAAAAATCTGCCTTTTTAAAATGGAAGTACGGACATTTGTTGCAAACTACATAAATACATGTTACTATTTAAGGACATACTTACATTTTTAGGACTTTATTATAGAGATCTTATGAGTACAATATTGTACCTTGTTGTGATAGGAATCAGTATTTCAAAAATCAGATGAATCGGTAAATTCTAACATACAAAAATTTGATGTCAAAAAAGTAAAAAAACAACATATTTAAAACGGACATTTTGGTAATGACTATAGAGTTGCTACGCTTTTCAAATAGTACCTAAAAACTACAGGAATCATCATGCAAAGTTTAAAATCGATAAGATAATTCTAACATGCCTAAATTAAGGAAAAGAGCTAACCGTGACGGACTGATGGACGGACCGACCCTAATATTAGAAAAGCTACGCTTTTAAAAATTACCAAAAGTTATGGGACAACAAATAAGATGAAGCGAATTTAGAAAATTGAAATTTTTAATTATCGCAAAGTTTTTAGGCAGTTTTCCGTGGATATTAAAATCTAATAAATATGATTAGTTTTGTTAACCCAAATGGGCTAAAGGTCTGGGTTGACAAAACGTGGTATCAATTTTATGATTTTTAATTTAAATATTCCTGGAAAATTAAAGTAATAATACGATGATATACATGATTTTTTTTAGTATAGCTGAGAACCGATTTTTATCTATTGGTTTTGAAGCCATACTGGAAATATATTTCCCTGAATTATTGGTCAATAGGAACAACAGGGTGGTTTTAAACTAATTTATTTTCTATAATTAGGATCGGCCCGTCCATCTATCTGTCGATCTGTACGTCCGTTCGGAACGGAACAGATAGATTTTTCGTTAATTTAGGCATGTTAGAATTATCCTATCGATTTCAAACTTTACATGGTGATTACTGTAGTAGTTAAGTACGATTTAGAATTTTTGAATGTTCAAATTATCTTATTGATCTGATTTTTTGAATGCTGATTCCTATTACAACAAGGTATAGTGTTATAAGCGAAGTATCTCTATAATCAAGGGGAAACGTCAGTATGTTATTAAACAGTAACATGTATTTTATCAGTTTTGCAACAAATTTACTTACAATTTTTTTTAGAAATATGCATTAATATTCAGTTCTGACACTCTGCAAGTGTTATTGTACGTTTGTCCTTCCATTTAAGAGCTTCGCTTTTATGGATGTTGTCTTCCTTGTTTAATTAACTGTTAGGTTGGTTTTAAGCTATTGCATTCTCTCCCCTTTCTAATACAGAGCCCCTAGATGCTAGGTCAATAGCTGCTTTTATTTAGTTGATCTACCAGGGCTATAAAGAGATAAGACAATGGCTCAAAAATTGATTTACATCCCTTATGATGATACACAAAGTTACCCCATGTGTAACTTAATATTATTGGTTGAAAGGTTTGGACACATAAAAGTATAATGTTATAAGACAAGCAACTCTATAATTAAGTCCTAAAAATGTAAGTATGTCCATAAACAATATCCTGTATCAAGCAATTTTTCAACAAATTTACTTACAATTTTGCTTCGACTCTTTTACATTTATTGATTATTTAGTTCTGACACTATACAAGTGTTAATGTCCGTTTGTCCTACATTTTCAGTGCTTCGCTATAGATGTTAAAAAATGCTTATACAACCAGGGACATACAAGATAAGACAATGAAGATACAAAAAATTACCCCTGCTGTAAATTAAAACAAGCGAATACATACCACTCAATCAAAATAAAGAAAACTCCCAAAAGTTGTTAAGCCAATGAATAAGAAACTATTATTATTACAAAGCTTTTGGGACTAGTGTTATAAACACCATCATATGTCCCCTCACTCCCTGAATATAACTTCTATAAACGGCCAACAAAACCCAAGAACTAAACATTTTTAAAAGGGAAGCTTTTCTATAATTAAGGTCGGCCCGTACGTCAAGACGTCCGTCTGTCAGTCCGTAACGGTTAGCTCTCTTTGTTAATTTAGGTATCGATTTTAAACTTTGCATGATGATTCCTGTAGTAGATAACTAGGCTCTAGAAAGCGTAGCAACTATATAACCGTTACCAGAATGTCCATTTTAAACATGTTGATATTTTTTATTTTCTAACAGCTAATTTTTATGTCATAAAATTATTCGATTGATCTGATTTTTGGCATATTGATTCTTAGGATAATTAAGTACAGTATTATATACGGAACATCTCTATAAGTAAGTCCTTAATATGTAAGTATTTCCTTGAACATTATCCTGTATTTAAGCATTTAAAAAACAAATTTACTTTTTATTTAGTTACGACCTTCTAATGTTCGTTTGTCCTACCATTTTAGAGCTTCGCTTTTATGGATGTTGTCATCCTTGTTTAAAAATAAACATAAACAAAGTTTTGATAAAAATGTAAGCTTTCACTGAAAAAATGTTATAATGTAATATTAAGCTTCTCTTAAAAATGTGTCTGTCTCTCTATTTATCTAGTATTCTTTCTATTTATCTATGTGTCTGTCTATCTATCTATCTAGTATTCTTTCTATATATCTATGTGTCTGTCTATCTATTTATCTAGTATTCTTTCTATATATCCATGTGCCTGTCTATCTATTTATCTAGTATTCTTTCTATATATGTAATAGATGTAAAATGGTCCATAGAATTTAGATATGCAATCGGTTTTTTTTTGTAGACCTCTTATTTTTGATTAAACACATATTTTTATGCCTGTATTAGAATATATTTAGGTTCATAGTTTTTGTTCACCAAAAGTTCAATGGTGTCGTTTGTATTAAGTCAGCCAAGTAGCAGAAAATTTTATAGAAGCAGACAAAAGAGATCTTTGAAAAAGGAAGGGAGGTAGTTGAATGTATTTACTTCTATACTATAGATGTGTTGATCTAACAGTTCAAGGGGCATTATTACTAATTATTGTTGGGGAGGGTGGGGGTTGTATTTTGGCCGTCATAGGGAAATATCTTCTAGTGATTGTATCAGGGTAGAAAGGTCATGGCGGGTATTGGGTATTCTTAGGAAGTTACCTAAGGTTTAAAACCCCTAACAATTGAATATTCGATCCATTGTCCCCTCCCTTACTCCCCGAGTTATCTATGTCATCATACTAATATTCGTGGAAAATTGTCTGCAATAAGTTATACATGATTTTTTGATATGGCTGAAAACCAGTTCTAATCCAGCGAATATCAATCGGTTTCCATTCCATACTAATAGAAGCTGCGCTAATGAAATAACATATAGACCATTATCATATGGATATAGGGATAATTCAATGGAGGAGGAGGGGAGGAGACACTGGATTGTAAATTACTATGGTACCCAAAGTATTATAACCACGTCATATTATTCACTGGCTTAAAAAACTTTATTGAATTTTAATTGGTTGGTTTAGTGTCCAAACTTTTTAACCAATAAATCTAATCTGCAGAAGGGGTAATTTTGCATATCATAATTAGGGAAGTACATCAATTTATCTTGTATTGGCGAATCCCTTACTCCTAGTTGGTTTTAGACTAATATGTTGACAAAGAGTTAAAGAACAGGGATCTAAAGGGATAATACAATGACCAATAAATTGATGTATACCCCCAATGAGGATAAATAAAATTACCCCTTTTGTAGATAACTATTAGTGGTTGAAACGTTTGAACACTCAACTTAATAAACCAACCAATTAAATTCCCCAAAGTTGTTAAGACTTTAAGGACTAGGGTAAAAAAAAGTCCAATGTCTCCTCCCTCCCTTGTTAAGGAATTTTATTTCGTACAAAAAACTGCTTTATGTTTGCTTATTTATCATTTCTTTAAAGGGAGACTTTGTTATTTGTTTTTAAATAGCATTGAACCTGTGAACCTAATAAGTTTAGTCGTTTTACAGATTCTAGGTGACATCAAAATAGATAGAATTAAAAATACTTTGAAAAATAACCTAAAATTATCTAGGTTTCAAATTAATAGATTTTCCAGAAATGCGTTGAAACCGATAATTTTTCTCTTGATTAGAACAAGTTCTAAGCCATACTTAAAAATCATGTATATATATGATTTTATGCTTTCTAGAAACGCATTTAAAGGTTTTTGGTGGTCTTAACCAAGGCAATTAAAGTAATCATATATGTGTCTAAAAATCCGAAAAGTTGTTAAGCCAAAGAATAAAAAAATGTATAAAACTTTGGGGACTAGTGTAATAAACATAGTTTATAGATTAGCATCAATTATCATTCATATGAAAATTGTACCAAAATTAATAGTTATATATTAAATTTTTATCTAAGCAGAGTTTTTAAGGATCTTGAACAAAGTAGCCTAGGACAAAGTACCCTCGGGACATTTACTTAAAAAAAGAAGCCTCCACTGTTATTAAAGGTCATGGCCACAGCCCCCTGGCCTATAACATAACCTAACCTAGCCTATGTATGTATGTTTAATGTACATTTAAAGGTATGAAGGTGATTAATTGTTTATAATCATAATTTCAAAGATTTTACAAAAATTGGATCATGGATTTTAATAAATTTGGTTGGGCGATTTTTTTTACAATTTTTAATTCTAATTAACAACTTTTTCAATTTTTTTACAATTTCTGTCCGCCTTTCTGTCTGTCTGTCTTTCTGCCTGTCTGTCATTTTGTGTGTCTTTTAGTCTGTCTTTATGCCTCTCTTAATGTCTTTCTTTCTGTGTTGAAATTTTCCTACTTTACTTAGGAGGCTACTTTTCTTAAGTAAATGTCCCAATGCCACTTTGTCCTAGAGGCTACTTTGTTCAAATTCCTTTTTTAGCCGTTATATAAAAAAAATTTATTAAGTAGGGATCTTAAGGGAGATGACAATGGACGATAAAGTTGTCTACATTCCTAACGTTAATAAACTAAAATATTTCCTCTGTAGATTAAAAATATTGGATACAAAACTTTGTTTCAACAAATTAAGATACAAGAAAAAGTCCCCAAAGTCGAATAAGAGAAACTTTGGTTACTAGTAAATATAATTTTGTCTAATTTTTTCTCCACCCCTTTCTGTTGCGTTATCTTTGGTATGGTTTTTTACTTGGTTAAATATATGGACAAAAATTTTAACTATACATCTGACACACTACACAGGGAGTAAGGGAGGGGACAATTAATTAGTTCAATATAAGAGTTATCAAAAACAAGTTTGACAACATTCATAAGCAAAGAAGTACAACAAAAATCATAGATAATAATATGGAAATAATCTTTTATACCTAACCACTTGTGTGAGGCACTAACACTCTGGAGTTTTAACCTGGGGGGAACCCTGATTCAAATATCACCTAAATTAACCTAGTGCAAAACTTAATTTCATAATAAAATTAATTAATTGTGTCTTATTTGTTATTGTTAAAAATAAAATTGCTTTAGATTTATAAATATGCTGTCATGTTGATTTAATTACTTTCTTGGCTCTGATCAAACGAATCAGGTAGTAACATGTTTTTACAGGCAATAATATTATATTACTGAGACCAAAATCAGGGGTTGAAAGTCTCATGGTGTATGAAAAGATTTTGGTAAGGGAAGGGGTGCTAATCAACTTTCTCAGAAGTCAAACATACATCCTGTCTGTCATATTTTAGTTCAGCAATTTGTAGCGTAGCCGGGCAAGAAATACAAGTCTATTTTACTTTTGATTATATATTAATTAAACACAAATTAATAATAATAATAATAATGAATAATATAGATAATATTACACTGTTATTAATTTGAATTTGTCCGTGTTCAATCCTAGAGCAGTAACCTGCTTCAGGAAAATACAACACAAGACTGAGCTACATTTATTAATATATATTTCTCTCAGAGAGCAATGCACTTTTTGCAACAAATTCATTTAGACAGACATACAGATGGACAGAAATTAAAATAAATGTCTCAGCTGATTTTAAATGGATTGGTTGTGTGATAGAGGGATTAGACCAATGTCTAGGGGATGTGGATGGTTATAGGGGAATTGACCTCCAGACAAATTCCTGGCAAGGTAGAGCCCTAGGTGTTAGGGTTTTCAAGGGGTGGGGGAGGGGTAAAGGATGTACCCCAAAAAGATAAAAAACTTTTAAATTTTACAATTATACTATATGATACAAAATAATGAATAATGTTAATTTAGTACAGAAATTAAGGGCCTTGAGTAATATGAAGATTTTTTGTTATTCTAATCAGAAAAATATATAATGTTTTTTTTAAAGAAATGGCTACCAGTAAAGAGGATAAAGAGAAATTACTAGACTTGTGCTATGAGGGGGATTTAGATGGAGTTACTCAACAATTGAGCCAAGATCCTACTCTCATCACATGTAAAGATGAACAAACAGGTGAAGTAAATAAAAAAATAAAGTACCAAAACAAACAGGAAAGGTCATTTACATTGTATATCTTGCATTGATTTAATAGAAATGATAAAAAGTAGAATAAATAACAATAGATAGACATTTAGATAGATAAATAGATGGTTAGATAGATAGATAGATAGATTAAAGAATGATGAAATATAAATCAGGGTTCGGAAGCCGCAGCCGCAGCCTCAGCCTCAGCCACCATCAGCCGCGCGGCTTTCGAGAAGCCTCAAAATCAGCCGCGCGGCTTCCTCAGCCACCCAATAAGCCTCAGCCTTAGTCGCAGCCGCGCGGCTTAA
>LS055252.1:0-18252 GCA_900241095.1 Acartia tonsa
AGTGATTGACAATTCAATGTCAATAAGACATATCCTTATAATGGTTTTATTCGGTCGTTTTTATACTTATTCTTATTTTAGGTGAAAATTGTTATAATAGCCCCGTTTTGCTAATGACCTAACGGGATAAGGCATGTTACATGGTCTAGAAATACGTTTTTTATATCACAAAAGTAATCTTACCCATTTTAAGAAATTTAGACTATCAGACGTAAAATAACAGTTTTTTTATTACAGAGTAGCCATGCTCCCTATAAACTAACATTAAGTACTATTTTTATGGGCCTATATATAAATACTTGTACATAAAACAGGCCCTAAAAATGGCATCAAATAATTGTAGGTTATTAAATTTCCCAACAAAACTAAGGGTGTTATTTCAATGCAGCGAAATTATTTTTGTTGCGATAATATTCAACAAGCAAACTATTCTGCAGGAAGAAAGGAGATATTTGATTGTAAAATACATTGGTATCCAAAGTTACATAACGAAGTTATCTTATTTTTTTGGCTCGCAAACTTTAGGTACTTTTATTTTGATTAGTTCCAAAGGTTTCATCAAGTTATTTCAATTTATAAAAATTGAATAACCCGTTGGTGATGTATATCATTTTGTCGCAATTTTGTCTTATCCCTAAAGTTCACTGCCATTTCTATCTGTTATTCTGTAATGCAACCTATTTTTTTTGTTTTCTACAATATGGCTTTCATGTCATCTCTCTTTTTTATTACCCTTTAATATTTTCTACAAATGGCAAGAGGATGGAATTGACTAATAAGAAATCATATTTTTATTAGTTTTATGTAAACAATCCCCTTGTACGATGTCCAGACACATAAATTTAATGCTATCAAGTGGTGTGTATTCACTACTGCACATTTTCGTATCGCAGAGTTTTAACTATTTGTTAAAAAGGCACAAGGCCAATAAAATAATAAAGCAAAAGAGACAGTTTGTACTGATCTAATAATTTGCGAGTCTAAAAAATTGTTGATATGATACATATGCGAACTTATATTCAATTTCACACCCTTTCAAGCAAGGGGACATAAAAATGGAAACCATGGGATAGGGACTTGTATTTGAAAAGTATTTTTATTTCATTTTGTTAAGTTATCTCACTTTAAACCAGGGATAAGACAATGGCCGATAGATTTATGTACATTATTAATTATGATACACAAAATTACCCCTTCTTTATGTAACAACTAGTGGTTGAAAATTTTTTATACTTAGTTTAATGAACCCAACCAATCATAATTCAATAAAAGTCAGCAAAGTTGTTAGGCCAAAGAATAAAACTTTGAGTCCTTTTTTCCTCCCTACATTCATGAGCTATAAAAGATTGAAGTTTATAAAAATTTGGGAGAAGATTAATTTATAAGCCATTATAATATCCCAGTTTTACTGTAAGGTTATACACTACAGGGATATGACAACGGGGAACTAATTTATAAACAGAGCTAGTATTTACTTATTTGTTTTCATAAAGATTTCAATAAAGAAAAGATCCGTAGTTCCATCCCTATATTCTTGATTGTACATTTTGAAACATGAACCAAGGGTCTTAAGGAATATTACAATGGGCGATAAATTGTTCATTTCAAATGAAATTACCCATTCTTTAAATTAAAAGTAAGTGGTTGAAAAATCTAGATACTAACAGTATTCAAAGTCTCTGAGCCGTTGAATAACATAACGTGATTGAAAAACTTTGTGTATTAGTGTAATTTACAGTGCAATATCCCCTCTCTCCCTGACAAAAACACAACCCAAATATAAGCTGGGAGACAACACCCAATCTTAGTCAATGCTTTAGGATAAAACTCAAGTCATATAAATTTCTTTTCTCGTATTCATTCGAATCCGGTGGATATGAACCGGTTCTCATCCATACGAAAAAACTATGTCTAGCATCGTATAATATCCAACTGGTTTTAATCTTATGATGTACATTCTATATTCTCGGAAAGCCGTTTATAATACAATGCGAGAAATAACTATTAAAACACATTTTAAGTGCAGTTGTTACCCTTAACTTACGATGTATATATATTAAATTATAATATTATAAAAATGTATTTTAAGAAAAAAAATTCAGGATTTTGAAATTGTAAAAAAAATGTATAATGAATGAAAAAGGCTAGACAATAAACTGGAAAAACTACTTTGAATGACAAAAGTTTATTGCAGATGAGATAGAGATTTATCTTCTAAACTTGGACGATTAATTCCAACAGTGATGAATCGATATAATAATCAAAATATACTGCTAACCATTTAGTGTTATTTGGCTCGTCCTATCCCGTTCATCACACGTTCACTAAGCTGCTAGGGGTGTGATTGCTTGATTACTAGGGTGTCCCGTTTATTTTTTTCTCTAATTAATATATTAATGTTAAAAGGTTAGTAATACAAAGTGGACCAATCTTTCTTACAGGAATTTATAAGGATAGGAAAAAACACTTAAAGAGTAGCTTCAATGCTAAAAATTAATAAGAGCACAGCTATTCAATTGTAAAATGAGTGCTGCTGACCGTACACCTAACATCTAGAGAGGAAGAACAACAATGTCTAAACCCATCATGAGACTGGAACAGCCTAAAAACCGTCACAGGTTATTTTGTAAAACTGTCATGAAATTTCCTCCCCCCCAAAAATTAAATTTTTTTTTTAATCTAAAATACGAAAAATTGGTTTGATTAAACCTCTTGGGGCAAAACCCCTAGAGGCTAGGGGCGAAGCCGCTAGTTTATATAAAAGTAATAAAATAATGCTTGCGATTCGCATCATTGAATTTAATGAATTTAACAAGTGGTTGTACCCTTCGCATCTGAGATAGTAAGAGCAGTAAAATAGCCTAAAACCATCATAAGACTTAATTAGCTTTCTTCTCATGTGAAGCTTCGTTAAAATTGCAAAAGAAAAACCCTACTACATTACCTATGCATTACACATTACACAAACCTTAAAATATAAGCCAAGAGGCGAATCCACAACCTCCTCTGCACCTCTTTGTTTCATATTTAATTTTTTGTGTTATTTTTCCCTGTCTTTAACTGCAAGATACTTACTGGATAGTTATATAAAATCAAGTTTAATTAAAATTTTCACCTAATTACTGGCAATTTGTTTAAACACTTAAGATTGAGAGACAAGTTTTATTAAAAGCAATGAGGTCGAAAACAGTCATAATACGCAAAGATGAAATATAATAAAAAAGACCAGATTGCAATAATTAATTTTCAAGGTTATTTTTAAAATGAACGTTATTTTAGATTACTTATAAAACAGATTCTCTAGCTAATTTAATAAAGGAATAGGTCAACAAAAGAAAATTCAATATCATCTCAATTGAAAAGCACACAGTTTTTTCATGTGGGACTTATAGGATCCTTCAAAAATTTATTTACTTTAAATTATTACTAGCGGCTTCGCCCTTAGCCTCTAGGGGCTTTGCCCCATGAGGTAATTAAAAAAAACTTTAAATTTCAGAAAAAAAATCTATTTCTGGTGCTGCCGCCAATAATTTATGTGAAGTAGTTTCCCAAGAATTTTTTTTGGGGTTTTTTTTTTTATTTTTGGGGGGGTTTGGGGTGTCCCACCCCCCAAGAAAATAGCTCAAAACCACCACAGGACCAATAGGTATAAACCCTGAAGAGTAGAATCAGAATCGGTTTAGTGGTTACTGAGATCTTAAGGGACAGACGAACGGACAGACAGACAGACAAAATGTAAACTCGAGCTGCTATTAATTGATCGAACGTCTTTTATTTTGTCTTATTACTTAAGATCATCTCATATAATTCTGATATTTCAATATATATCTGACGTTTTTTTTTCAAAAACAAAATTCGGAAATAGAAAAGTGGTGATTTAAAGGCATAGTCTTGCTCTCGAGTAAATATATAGTGTTTAGAAATCATTAAATTGAAAATGCAGAAATAAAACTATTTGTAAACTTTTGTGCACTATACTAATATGCATAATTATTATTTTAACAAGGACAATTGCGTTGATAAATAACACAATAACAACAATCAAGCAAGAGTAAAGAGTCAAGAATGTTTTCTTTGTTTGTAAATGGTAAATAAATTTTTTTTCTTCTGCTACTTATAAAATTATAGTTGTTTCAACTAAAATTGTTAAGGAAAATATCCTAACCTAAATTGGTACTTAGCTTGTTATTACTGCGGTACTTGTGTATATAACTATCCTTGTTTAAATAATGTGTTATGCAAAATATAATGATATCAAGAGCAGAATAATCAAGTCAGACACAAGCACAACACAAGTTTAGGGTTTCATCACTTACACACAAATATTGGTATCAATTTAAACGATTAAACGAATTGCCATCCTCTCCTTATGTAAATTTATTAGGAATTCATTGTGTTTTGTGTTTTTTTACAAAGGATCTTGCAAACCGCTGGACCGATGAGATTCTCCTATTCAGTGAAGCTTTTCATAGGTAAAGGGAAGAGAAATCACAACTGGAAAAAAATTACCCGAGATGCGCTTTCAAATATATCAGGAACTGTCAAGTTTGATAATGGATGAATTAAAAACTGACTCTATTGACAGGCGGCAGTAATGGAACATCTATTGCTTCATACAGCTAACATTGGGGGAAATTCGAATATATTCACTACAAAATTGAGATAAAATTGGGAAGGCTTAATCTAAGCGAGGAATAGAGATGAATTGAAAAGAAGAAAGAAGAAGTAAGAGAGAGAGAGAGAGAGTAAGATAGAGAGAGAGAGATAGAGAGAGAGAAAGAGTTAGAGTGATCAGAGAGAGAAATGGCTTGAAAAGAAGGAAGAGAAAGATATAATGATGTGCAGAAAAATGTGTCTTTGACATAACTTAAATTATAATGAAAATTTTCTCGCCATCACCGCCTCTATATTAACCACCCTGTCAAAACCCTGTGCACATTACAGAACTATAGTAAATGTGATATAACCTAATTATTCATGGAATCAATAACGGACAAACGGAACCGTATGTATAAAAAAAATCACATTTTTTAAAGCAAAGATTTTCTATAGTTAGAGGAGTTACGTAGGTTCGTCTGTTAGTAACTTAAAGAGTAGCTATTATAATTAATTTAGGCATCTTAGAATTATCCTACATCGATTTCAAACTTTTTTTTCAGAAAGCATAGCAACTCCTTAATCGTTACCAAAAATCGTTAACAGGTTAATTTTTTTATCGTCCAACTCATCAGATTTTTAGCAACAATGATTCCTTGGACAATAAGATGCAATGTGAAGCACCCCTGTAATTAAGTCCTAAAAATGTAAGTATTGACTAAAACAGCATCCTGGTTTAACAAATATTTTATATTTTTGTTTAGACGTATATAGATTAAGTTCTATAGACATCTACAAGTGTTCTATATTTGTCTGTCCTGAAACATATAAAATGAACACGACATTTTAATAGAGCCAATTTTTTTTCAATCGTCGCATTTCTTTGCATTCACACGTATCTATCAAGCTATTTTTTTGGTGGTGGTGGGGGGGGTGGGGATTGGTTGGAACAAGATGTTCCAACTCACTCGCCTCTCTCAAAATAATATTTTTCGTTAAAAAATATGTATTTACTGTAAATAAATTGTTAATTGGAAAACAAAATAAAAATTTTATAATAAATGATTAAATTTATGCATATTATATTTTCTCGACACATTAATTTAGTTAAATAAATTGTTTGTCGATAAAATCTCGACGATTTATTTCAATTGATGACGCAATAATGATCAAGAATAATCTTGAATTTCTAATTATTGTGCAATTTTCTTGCAAAAATCCGCGACATGACTTTTGAAGTCCTTTTTGGGGTAAGGAATAAGGAGGGAGGGTAAGGATATGTAGAGATGCCTAGATCTTTAACTTTGGGAGAGGAACAATGGAAGGAGGGAGGGGGGGAGTTATAGTGAGAGAAATGCGCCCATGAGTGTCATAAGGGAAAAGTAAAAGGGAAAGGGGTATTTAAAGGGAAAATACCGGGGGAAGGAGGAATAACTGCCTTGAGGTCCCGTTGACTCTGGGACACAAGGGGATAAAGGGAAGTACGGAGTCAAAAAGGGAAGTACTAAATATGGACGTGGGGGATTAAATCGGTTTCTTTAATAGATTAGTTACAATAGAAGAGGGAATAAAAGCAGGGTCAAAGCAATTTGTGACTGTGTGGTAAATAAGTCGTTGGGAACGGATTAACGAGAAGCCGGGTTTTACGAAGGATATTCCTCTGAACTCTAACCGGCGAGGCGGGGGTACGATGCACGAAGGGAACTTTGTTCCAAAGAGAGATAGAGCCTCCGTCCAGAGAATTAAGTGAAACCAGTTTGGTTGAAACACAGAATACACAGTGAAGCAGACTAACTAGAGTCACAGTAGTGTCACACGTGATTTTACACTGTCAACAACTATTGGAAGGTAGCCGCGCTACTTGAAAATTTTAAATTTTTGTTCAGTGTTTTAAAAGTGTTTTTTTTGTAGAGTGTTTTTTCTAAAACAGGTAAGAAATAATTATAATTACTAAAATCATTAATACATTACTACATTATAACACTAAAATGTACATATTCTAAAGTTGTGGATAGAAATATATATCTGTATAAATTTGTAAAATTCTTGTGTGTTATGCAATAATCTCGTGAAGGCAACATTTGACCTTAATACACAATTTTTTTATTTCTCTATTTAAAAAGATTTTGATTAAAAAAGGAGACTTACCCGACTTCTTATCAATGTTTTACACATCAAAACCATAATTCTAAAATTTCATTTTTTAGTAACGCAGCTGAGGCATAATTAGAGCACGTTTAATTGGCAACTAGATGAATCTTTAAACTGTTTTCTTTCATATATGATTATATTATTGATGTTTAATTAATTACAAACTTAATCGCACTATTTGACTATAAAATATTGCTGTACTACATATGAACATAGTTTCACTTGTTTTATAAAAATTTTCCTTGTCTTAGTGAAAAAAAGTTAATTAGTTTTCTCAGCAAATTTTTTCTCAACTTTACTGGAATCAAGACAGGGAACAAAATAGTTAGAAATGTTTCCCTATTTTTTATGATCGACAGAACGTCAAAATCAATAAAATTTCATCTTGGAGTATTTTATTGAAAGAAAAGTTAAAATGCCTCCAACCAAATGGCCTGATAAAAAGAAAATGACATATTGTGTTTCAATTAGATTTTTAGGTTTTAGCATTTCCTTTCCATCACTAAGTTGCAAAGATAATACAAATTGTTTTAATAATGATTATCTTTGAAGAAATAAGAGGCAATATCTTTTTCCTTTAGATGATGTTAGATGTCAGAATAAATTTCCCCAATTAGCTGAGTTACTTTTAAGACTAGAAAAGCAAATAGAAGTTTTTTTTTCTGTCTGTTAGTTGGAATTAAATACTACACTAAATTTACTCTTTAATTTAAACACATATACATACCAGGTATATAAACTACAGCTTTGGAATTAGATTTAAAACTAAAGGATTTTTTAAATCTTGTAATTCTTCATGGCATATAAAATAAAATTTTGTATACATATAAACAAAGTATTAAACCATGTTTTTTTATTCATTTCATGCATTGGTTAGTTCAGAACTTGTAGTGTTGAAACTTTTCAACCAATATTTTTGTTTATCATCAATGGGCTGGTATGTTAAATTATCGCCTGTTATCTTATCCCTTAGGACCCCTGATAGATACCCTAAAGTTAGCATAAACAAATAACAAACGTTTTACTGAAGTCTAAAATACGTTAAATACACTAAATTAGTTCAGAGTAAACCATGCATTTGTGATCATTATATAAAACAGTTTGTCTATCTGTCGGTCGTTTGTATTTGTTTGTTTTTACTGAAATCGCCGCTGGAAAAAAAATACCCCCATAATTTGTTTGAACTATTTATTCTTAAAACTAAAATTGTAAGTGGTTGGTCGATTCAACACCCACAACCCCTTTAAGTTGGACTTTTCAATTAGCATATATTATTCAGCAAATGTTAAAGTACTCTTATTTTCTATGTGTTTTGTTAAATTAAACTACGACAAAGAATAATATTTAGTTTTTAAAATTCAAAGTCATTGTTCAAATTGAACGTCATGTACTTGATATATTATTAGAAAGAACTGTCACCTAATTTAGAAGTGGACAAACAACATTACCCCTTTCATTTTCATTAATATTCTTGCCCCTTTAGGGAGCTTTAACCTAAAGGGGCTCTTATCTTGAACTTTATCTAACCTTCTAAATTTCAAGATTTTTTACAAATACATATCAAATTCACTAAAAATTTATACATTAAAATGTGCAACAAACGATGGGCGATTTCTTTCGGCAGAATGGTGGTACCCTTCCCTTAAACAGCTTCAAACCCTCCCGGGATCTGTAAAGATCCATCTATTAGCGAGATATTTCAGTACAGACAGTCTATTTTACATAAAGACTGGCTGCATCGCCCCTAGCATATAGTTAGGTAAATAAAAAATCTGGAACCATCCCAAATGATCTGCATTTCTCAAATTAACAACTTTAACCCTGTCGCTGCTTTAGACAACAAAATACTTTATTTCTTATTTCACATAGATAGATAATAACGCCAAAGGATTACTCTTCTTAAAGAAAAACTGCGTTTAATACCGCATTTCATAAATTGCTTTTCTCAAAATGCATTAAGTCATCTTAATTTTTTTGCCGCAATTGTTGTCTTATTATTTGTAATTATTTAATGCAAGAATATAAAAATGATAATAATGTGAACAAAATATACAGCAGAGAGACATTAATTGGGAAGAAAAGAACACAAAATTAGGATCAAGTAACAAATATGAGCATTTTTTGCCGTCTTTATTTGCTGCTAGCGAACGTGCGGCCAGAGTTTGCACATCTTTATTATTGAGTCTTGACAATTCAAAATGTTTTGTAGGCATGTTAGTTCTATGTATATATTACAATATCTTAAATTGGGCTTCACATGCAGCTTGATCGAAAATTTAATTTCTAGAGATTTGTTTAATTTTTATTTCGTCGTAAGATTTACCCTATTATTTTTAATAAACATCAGAGACAAGGCTTAATCATGTCATACTTCTCAGGGTTCAGGGATAGTATAATAAATTACCCCCCCCCCCCTGTTAATTTATTGTATGAAAATTTTTCTTTTTGACAATTACTGCTATGAGGGCAGGGAGAATATGATAAATGTGAATGTATATGGCTCCGAATTCGTTTTCAAAATCTGCCCTGGACCACAATAGTTTTAATTTCTGGAAGGATCGGTTTAGCCTTTTACGAGATCTTAGCAGACATTTATACATCCTTTTACATTCAATTTTTTTTTCGTCATGATCTTGCAAACTACTGAACTGATTCTGTTTTCATATTGGAGCTTTACATTCCCGATGTGGTTTTAGGCTATTTTATTTATAAAATTAAGTCTTGGGATGATTTTTATGCTGTTTTACTACTCCTCCATCTCCCCAAATGCTATTGGCGCAATGGTTAGCCAAGTTTAAATAGGTTTGTTTCTATTTTATGAGACTTTACTGTCCTATTTTCAATGATAAAAGATATATTAGTATTTTCTTATTGCGCTACTTACGGACGTAATTGTATTTACATATTAGATAATGAATAATTTATTCCCTCAAAAAAATAAATGTTTTTATTGTTTAATAGCCAATTAACTTTTATAATATTTTTTTCTTCTAGTCGTTGAATTATATAAAACAGATGTGTACCCACTATGCAAATAATTTAGCAATGAGCTTTGCTTTTTTTTGTTTTATAAAAGCATGGAATATTTAAAGAGATTTTTTATTAAGAATTAATTTTTTTGGATTGCGCTTAGTTTTTTTCTTCTATAAAAATCCGTTATCGAGACCTTACTGAACAAGAACAAGAGCGCGCTACTTTAGAATTAGGAATAGATCCCCTGTAAAAGGAGCCCTTTTTCTAAATTTTACTCTAATTTTCCAAAATACTTTATTTCAAAGAAGATGTGAATGTATGAATAATAACCCGCAGAAAAGTTTTACAAATGAAATAATTTCTAACTAGCTGTGTGTAAAATTAGTCTAGTCTAAGGCGCCAGACAAAATAACACATTCAGACAGCGAGTTTCTTAATTATTGAATAATTTTATACAGATTATTATCATTATAAGCACATATGATATACATATGAAGTAGTTAGAAACTAAAAAATCCGCAAGGAGCATAAATCTAAGATGAAACTTAAACTAATGTTTTGCAAGTTTATTAATGGTGTGTCAACTAATCAGCCATTCCTTATGCTTCCTAGTATTAAAGTTTCTTACGTCCTCCTTTTGATGTTGTCACATTACACAATCCATTTTTTCCAGCCAAATTTCTAATAGCATCAAAAATTCTCTTATGGTTTTCTTATTCGCCAGTAATTGTTTATACAATTGGAACAAAAATTTTAAAAAGATATTAGCAACTTTTTAGTTATTGTCACTATTAGAAATTGTAGCTCTGTCTTCATAAAATTTGTTTCTAATTTTTACATTTAAACTAAAATTATATTCTGAACACCAGATGAAATTTCAAAGTTTTGGGATTCATAGAGTAAATAATACTAGAGGCTTTTATTTTCTTTTGATAGATTTGTAAAAATGCCTTTGCTTCGAGGGCCTATTTCAATTTTTTCTTTTCATTTTATATTTACTAGAAGTATCTCTATAAATGGCACTTTAAATGTTATAATTTAAGATTTTAAATTTGATTCAAGCTCTTTACTCTCAAGAAACCCGTAAGAAACTTTCTAGCTAGTAAACATTACTGTTTTCTAATTATTTTTTATTCGTGTCATAATATTTTACATTCAGAAATACTAATTTGTTTAATAAATATTTTTCTTCGGTGGGCGTTTTCGTCCTTGTTTAAAATGAAGGCTAGCCTCTACCTCATAATTTTAAAAAATTCTGCAAACTCTGCTTTCAAATTTTCAAATAGAATTTTTTTTGGCTTTGATGTTTGCATTTAAGAAAACCTCGTTTGGGCCTTTTGTTATAGTTGCTTTGATTTTAATAATACATTTTTAATTAGAACACCCTTCAAATTTTTATGCCTAATTATTATTGTTTTAGAATTAGTTCAATGTTATTCTATTCATATAATATTAAGTTATAAAATAAAGTTTGTATTCGTTGACACATTTTTTACATGATTTTAAACAAGCTGTTATGCCCTATGATAATACCATTTTGTCCAATTAAAGAATTTAAATCTTATATGTATTAGCAACGAAAAACTAAGTTATGCCTAAGGTATACCAAAGAAAAACTACTCGGAAAAATTATAAAAAGTAGGACTAAGGGAATACAACAAACACTTTGTGAATATTATACAAAGACATCTTCACAAAAATAGCATAAACTATAGTACACATATTAAATTCTTTCCTGATAAGCAAATCTGAATCTTGTGATTTAATCTAAAGCAACCCTTTTTTATTATAAGAAAAAAAATAATTTAAAGTTGTTTTATACCTTTGTGATTACCCTTTATAAAAAAGATAGAAAAAACAGGAAGAGAAAAAGTATTAAGATTTTTGGATAAAAAGTTTGGGATCTAGTCTGAAATACAAAAGAATATTTTTTAATTCATTTAAAAGACTGCTAAAGTTTAACTCTTTAATTAGAAAGGGGCGGAGGGGACATTAACTGTAAATATACTGGTCCCTAAAGTTTTATAAACTCGTTCTCTCATTCGCTGGATTAAAAACCATTGTTAATCTAACGAAATATTGATCTTAATATAAAAACTTTTCCAGTATGGCTTTGAAACCAATTCATAGCCGATGGATTAGGTTCAGTTCTCATCGAAACTGAAAAAATCATTTATCGTATCGTATTACATACATTTTTTTTGAAATTTTACATTTGAATATTGAAATAATAATCATACAATTAAGACCAGTTTTGTTAGTCCGGGTCACACAAAATAAACTTGCTGATACTTATTATGGTGAAATAATGTATTTTCCTTTGCCTAAAAATACTTTTCTTCATACATCGTACTTGATCCAAAGTTTGTAATAATTTTGTTGACTATGGACTGGAATAGAAAGGAAAGGTTTTCTCGCGGATCAAACAGATTAAAAAGTTAGGGAAAGGGGAAATATTAAATTATCAAAAGTTTTAATGTTTTTAACAAAGACCCGTGACTTTACCAAATAAGGAATAAAGACATGTAAAATCATGTACTGCTGCTATGAAGGTGCGTGACAAATTTCATTTGAATTATATTTACTAAAATTTTTATTTATCTTTGTTGTTATGAGGGCTAATTTGCTTTATAATATAGATTCGTCAATACTTGGCATAAGACAAGAATTTATTTGATTGAACGGCCTTTATCTAGAAGTTCTTACTGTATATTAGCAATGTGTTCGTATATTTTGGGTCAAGTCTTATTATGTATAAAAGTATTACTCTTTTATGTTGTTAGATGTTTAACCATGTTTTGTAATAGACGTTGAAGATCATTCTCAAATTTACATAAATTATTTTATATTTTTAAAAAGCCTAAACTTTGGTAAATTTTAAAGTCAGGAAAAGACTAGCTTTGTATAGTGTTGGGTGACACAAAAGGTCGGGGCCCACAGCCAGAGATAAGTATAATCACAGAAGGTTTCTAGTTTGATCACCTTATAACTTTACTACAAATTAAAATATTTTGTGGCTAGAAAAATCTGTGAAAGTATAGTTTGTTGGTGACAGTTCATAAGAGAATATTAGTGTTCGGTCAATCATACCAATTAACATTTAGGCAGTCCTTTCTTTAAACAAGGATAATATGACCAAAAGTAGTGCAGCTAACAATATTTTGATAAAAAGAAAATAAAACTAAATTTTAAGCTTTTTTACAAGTTGCTGCTCAAATAACTAGTCATAGAATTAAAATACTCTTTGTTGCTTTTTTCTTTAGCCACTTTTACAAACATAATCTCCATTGTATGGTTGGCAAATATGATTTCACAATTTAGCAAAAAAAATACTAGACCCATCGCCTATAGTATTGAAATTATTTTCTTATTTCTCTTTCATTCTTCGCTTTTTATTGTCAATATTATTAAGGAAGTTGATGATGTATCATGAGCTATTCCGCAAGTCAAACCGATTATGACTAAGATAAAATGTATTTTCTCTGAAATTAAGAAAATGTACAATAATAAAAAGCAACCAGTAATTGTTTGGCTGGTAGAAAGTTTAAGGCTAAATAGGTCTATTTGAAAAATGTTATTTGTTAATTTAAAAATCATTTTAAAAAAATTTGCCAAACTGAGTTGACATTTTTGGCACGGGAATGGTGAGTGTTGGTGGGTGAAAGGAAAATTAATGTAAGGCCTAACAAAGGGTTTCCATCAGCCCGTGAAATTGTTTACACCAAAACTTCGACGACACAGACAGGAATACCCTCTTAAATATTGTCATTTTTAGTAAAACCTTAGAAGTTACATTAATAGGATTTTTTTTTAAAATCTCTATAAAAGTTTTGGAATATAAGGAATATATAGAGATTTTAATCAACATACAGCTATTCGTTCCTCCATTGTCGATGTATAGATCATTTAAATATGCCATATTATTAAAGTATAACCTAATGATTCAACATATTAAAACGGTATAAAACATTTCATTAGCCTAATTTAAATATTATGCATTACTACCAGGAACCAATATACCATTTAATAAAAATTAAATCTAGTAATTCCTTATGTTTATTAAAACCATAATAAAATTTAATCTACAATATTAGAATAATAATCTGTTTTCCTAGAAAGTTTATATTTTATAATACACACAACACACAGAACAGTCTTTTCAAAGTTTTGTATGAGAGGTTTCACAGTAAAACTCCGTAGAGACTTTGTACTGAAATATTTGTAAGGGATAAATTGACGTTTCAGTATGCTTTAGTTACAGAGTAGCTATGTAACAAGTAAAATATGTCTGGAACTGTACCGTAGAAAATTTTGTATCAATAATGATTATTTTGTGTATAGTTTTTAATCCTTATAAAAAAAAACAGGATGTTTGTCTGTTTGTATGTTTGTACCGAAGGATCTCGCTAACCGCTGAACCGATCGGGTTCTCCTTAACAGGGTAGCTTCTCATATGTCCCAGGAAGGTTTATAACTATTTTGGGGGAGGTTACCACCACCCTCTCAAGAGAAATCGGCCCTAGAAAAAAATCCCTCCCCCAAAAAAATTTTTTTTTTACTTTTTCTTTTAAAATCTAAAATAAGAAATTGGGTTATCCTCTCAAGTACCCCTAGAGGCCTCTAGGGACGTAGCCGCTAGTGATGTGATATAGTTCAGAGAATTACTATTTCTACTTTTATATCAAACCTTGGCTATATTTTCTTTTTAGCAAACTCATTTTCTCACCTTTCCTCTTCCACACTTCCTTTTTTAACTCTTTATAAACTACACATACTTTTACACACATACACTCACTCACACACACACACACAAACTCACACACAGAAACTTAATATATTAACATCTTTGTCTTTTTTCTCCCCCCCCCCTCTCTTCAACTTTGACTATTTACAGTATTTATATAATGTCCAGACAAACAAAAATGACAGTTTACAAAAAATAAAGTCGAAAATATAGGAAACAAACCTGAACATTTTGACTATTTTGATTTGAGTTGATTCGCTTAAAGAAGATTTTGTATGTCATTGGTAATAAGGGCTTTAAAGACAAAGTTAAAGTTTGTTCTTTGGCTGAAAATTTAAAGATATAATACCTATTATTTTTATTTATTCATTTTAGCGGCTACGCCCCCAGAGGCTTCAAGGGGTACCTGAGGTAAGGAATAATGGGGGTGGGGGGAATTGGAGTATCGCTAACCGCTGAATCGATCGGGTTCTCGTTAACAGGGTAGCTTCGCATAGGTTCTGGAAAGGTTTCTTAGGGGTTGGGACACCCCAAACCCCCCCAAAAAATGAAATACACCCCCCCAAACAAAAAAATTAATTTTAAATTTTTTTAACTAAAAAATAAAATTTCTACCCACCAAAATTTTTTTTAAAATCTAAAATAAGAAATGGGTTTATCAAATTTGACTCCCCCCTCCTCAAGTAGGGGAGTAGCCGCTAGTAAAAAAAACGAAAAAAAAACGGGGTTGAGATTATTTTTTTCGTGTAGGTACCCTCTCCCAAAATAGTTATTGACCTACCCTTGATGTATATGAATCTTCACTGTAAAGGGGAACCATATCGGTACAGAGGTGAGCATTATCTTATATTAGATCACTCAAACAGAAATCCTCTAACTGAAAACTGTTTATATGGGCATGTTAAATGTTAATATATTTGTATTTAAATTGTTATTTAAAATTTAATTTTATTTTCAGGTAAGGTTTATTGATGTATAATAAAGTGACCTATTGGCGAAAACAGGTTAGGGAAGACGAAGAAAGTACCTAAAAAAATCAGCATGTTACGTCATAAAAACGAGGGCTTATTCATCTCTTTTTTAGGGGTTTTCTTTCCCACTTCTCCTCTCCTTATCCCTCATTTTCATGACGCCATTGAGAGACTTTTTCGTCTTCCAGGTTAGGTAATCATTAAAGATTTTAAAGTATCTAGTATTTTCAATTGTAGTATGTAAGGAGATATACTTTAATAGTGCTTTTAATTCTATGAAGGCTATTTAAAGCTTATATTATCTTTTTTTATTAAAAATAATTTTAACTTAATTTGATTAATTGGAATAACATTTCCTTTTAAATGAAATAAATGTAGCATAAAAGTTAGTTAATGTTTCTCATATTCGACTCTAAAGCAAGGATGGAGACAAACAAACATAAATATTATTTTTAAAATCTTCCAAAACCTGAAAAAATTCTTTTTGGTGATTATTATTCCTATTTTCTTATCTATTAGGTCTTTTGACCTTTCGGTTTTATGTCCATTTGGTCTTTTGTCCATTAGGTCTTTTGTTCTTTATGTCTTTTGGTTTCAGTTCTTTTGTATCAACGGCCTTCTTCTACACTTTGTCTTGTGAAATTCTTGTTTACATTGAAATGATCTTGACTAAATCTTTGTCTATTTGTCTGTACTATTAAAATAAAATCCTCTCAAGTAAAGTTTGTTTATATGAAACTATGTCTCTGACCTAAAGTTCAAATCTTCTGGAGTAAAATGAATTATTAACAAATTCTCCCCTTCTGGTTGAGTGTGGGATTAGAAATACTAATTTTATTTGGGAACTAAAAGAAAAAAATATTTTTGTAAATTGTGTAATCCTTTATGATTATTAGCTAAAGTAAAAAAACAATCAATTTAACATTTTTCAACTCTACATTTTGTTCATTACCAAAATTCATATTAACTTTATTTAAATTACAGCCAAAAAATGTAGATTTGCTGTTAATATTTGTTGAAATTTGTGCACATCTATGTTATGTAACAGCACAATAGCTTTATAACCAAGATGAAACAGGGTAGTTTAGTCAGGCTGCTGGTCAAATTATTGTTACTTAATATCTCGGGGTTCTCTGTTCCCTTATTTTCTGTAAAAATGGACCATAGAAATTTTTTCTCTCTTTTCTTATGCTATGTAATTCAAATTACTTTACTTAGTAGGGTAAATGATCAATTATTTGGTATATAAACCTCACAAATTACACTTTGTATTTAGTTTTTCAAATAAATATTTCCGTCTTAAAAATTCATATTAACTTTGATTTTTATTATCATTGTTGTTTTGATAAACCCTTTTTGACATTGTCAGTAAAAAAAGGATAAGTTTTCATCGGCCCAACTGTTGTTTAAACTGAGTTGGGGAAGGGGTCTTTAATCCCACCCACATCCCACTTTCCCTGCAGGTTTAAACCCCCGGGGCACTCTACCCTTTGATATCTAGAGCAGAGATATCAAAGAAAGTTGATAAATTAACCTTAAAGTTTGTTAACAAAATGCTATCATAAATCAAAGCTTTGGGATTTGATTGCAAAAACAAACACAAAACCACTGGTTCAAAAGTGAATCCCCACAGCCATATCACAGCATGAAAACAGACATTTTATACTGTAACTTTACTTTGAATCATAACATTGAATTATTATAGGAGCAATCTCAATCTCTTTCCTTCATTAAACTTCTCTTTGTGGCCACAATTGCCAAAAAATAGACAATTTCAGCAAAAAATCATTATTGTTTTTTTAGGATATAGCAATAGGTCAGTTGCAAATTATTTATAAAACATTAGCGCTAAAGTTTTACAAAACTAAATCTTTGGTGTACTATACATTAACAATATCAATATATATAACAAGGAAAATACTATCCATAAGTAGGGTAGTCACATATTAACCTGGTGGTATGTGCTGTATATCATTCTGAGTTTTATAAGCTCGTACATATTTAAAAAACATTAAATAAATCTTGATTTGTTGAATCAATGAATTTTTGTTTAATCATCAATTTAAATCATATTTTTTGTCAAGACGTATCGATCAATTTACGAACACATACTTAATTATATAGTAGCTTTACTACAAAAAAAACACAAAAACTTGTGTTAAAAATAAGAGAAAAAAGAAGATAAAAAAGGTAAATCTTCTAATAGGATCAAGTTAAGATATATGTCTGATAGGAATAGTAATATATTTTTTTTCCTAATAGAAAGATAGTTATTCTAAAGAACAAAATAACATATAACTTAAATTAAACTTGTAATACCTAAAGTTAGGCATTGTGGCTATTCAAATTAGTTCCTATTACATAATTTTAATAACTGTTAATTGTGGGTCAATTAAAGCTTCTTTTAGAATTAAAATTCCGAGTTTTTTTTTGGTATAAGATATACACTTTTTTAGCAAGTTTAGTCATGGTTAACCTTTTTTAAAAATAACCAATAAAATAGCTTGTAATACAATAGTTCTGAAAATTTCTGCAGCATCCAAACAAGTTTTTTGTTTGTTTGAGGGGGTAGGGAGTCGGGTTGCACAAAAAGGGATTCTAAAAGCTGGTCTATATAATAAAGTTGTATGTTAAACATAAAATCAAATTTACAATTCCCTACTGCAATCTATCTATCTCTATCTATCTACATATATATCTATCCATCTATGTATATATGTATCTATGTATATATCCATCCATCTATGTATCTATCTATCTATCTATCTATCTATCTATCTATCTATCTATCTATCTATCTATCTATCTATCTATCTA
>LS055253.1:0-18249 GCA_900241095.1 Acartia tonsa
TTTTCAAACTTTTGATATTTTTGACTAACAATAAAATCATAATGTATAAAACCATGACGCATTATTATGATAACAAAATAATTTAAAAAAAACAAGTTAAAAATAATAAGACTTCAAATAAATCATGATTAAAGAATGAACGAGGACAATAGTATACAAACCCATAAATAGCACAGCAAATTGTAATAAAAAAGTAAATTGTTATACAGTAATGGTATAATAATAAAAATTTTAATAGGTTAACATATTGTAAATTTAAGAATACTACAAACAGACAGGCCTTGGTTAAAGAATATCTGTGCAATGATAAACAGCCTTATATATTTGCTAGCCTTAACATTGGAAATTAAAAAGTTTTATTATTAAGTTTAAATTATTAATTGCAGTGTAATTGAAAAAAGCAAAAGTTTCAAATATTAAATTGAAAAGTAAATGAATGAAAAACAAAAATAAGCAGTTAAATAGTTTTAAATAAATATATTAAACAAATTAAAAATAGAACTTGACAAGTAAAGTTATATTCAACTTTAGCGCAGCAATTTGATGCTAACATTCGTACTTTTAGGCAATTTTCAATTAGACAATGAATAAAATAAAAAAAGCATAAATTTTAATTACAAAACCACTGTGTTAGCCATAGAAATAGGGGAGATAAAATTAGGTTCATGAAAATCCCAGAGGTGGATTCTTAAAAAAAATTTGCCCCACTAAGCGATTAGTGGTGCAAATTTTTATTGAGAATCCACCACTGATGTTTCATAAACACATTCTCTCATGCGCTAGCTTAAAATCTTGAATGGGTTGACTTGTAGTGTCTAAACATATCTAACAATAGCTTTAATATGCAAAAGGGGTAATTTTATTTTAATGTCTTTTTCTTTTAGTATTTACTATATGGCTAAATCAACCCATCTTATTATCTAAATATAGACAAATCCAACGTCCCTTTTCTAGGAAGCCTTATCTAGGTTCCAGCAAGGTTTCAAGCTATTTTCTTAGGAATAAGAATTATTTACCTTGTTGAGGAAAGGATTGACCAGTTGAACTAATTCCGCTCTGGACACAACTTCTTGGTTAAACAACACTAAGCACCGCAGAAAATTCTCATAAACCTCGGCGCTATTCAGCGTTTTCCGCACTTTATCAAAGAACGCGTACTCGTTCAGTGTTCCAAACTTGCCGGCCTCGGCGAGACTCACGTCTTTCAGCACGCCAAGGCGCGGCTTTTTGGTCGGCGGCTGCATACGACTGTTTGGCTGCATGGGCCGTTTTTGGTCATTATTAACACTGCTGTTAATCAGACCGCCGCCAATTTGGCCGCTGCCTGGCGGCAAGGAGCCAATTCCACCGCCGCTACCAATGCTTGGCGGCTGGCTGGCACGATCACCGCCGGCCGTAGGCAAGCCAATACTAGGCTTGCCACTGCCAACAGATGATAAGCTACCGGTGGCAGACGGCGGGATAACGGGTTTCGGCGTCGATCGTTTGTTGTTTGTGGTGTCGTTTATTGAAATGGGTTTGTTGGAGAACTGCAGGGCCTCCGGGCCGTTGTCGTTGGTGGCCTCCGGTAAGAACTGGCTGAACTCGGCAAGCAGGTCGTCTTGGTTCTGGAACAGTCGGGACACTTGAGAATAAACCTGAAAAAAAAACAAGGTTACATTTCGTTCATGTTGTCAATAGTAAGGATTCTTTCCTCGTTTATATTTTCCTTTAAAATCAATTTCCTTCGTATTTTTTCTTTTAAAATCCCTTTCCTCTGTATTTACCCCTTTTCTATAAAGTACTTTGAAGGTGAGATTTCTTATTCTATCAAATAAAGTAGCAAAGTTTAGTATGATAAACCACTAAGATCCCACTAAACATTGGACCCAAAAGTTGCCCATTTTAAGGCAGCTTCTAATGGGTCCTGGAATGGTTTGGACAATTTTTATGCCACCTTGGACAAAATAGCATAAAAAGTATATGATTTACTGGCACGTTTAGACATTTTAAAGGTCATAATAATCAAACAAACCTCTGTTTCCGTAAGAAGTGATTTGGGTGTTCCACCATCCTTAATAGCTCTCTGGTCCTTCTGGTAGGTGTGCAGAATTTCTAAAAACTGTTTGTAAACATCAGGCTGCCCCTGAAATTAAAAATAACACATTAATATAAAGCAAACAACGATGGTAATATTATAAGGCAGATTTTCAGAGTTAATAAAAAGAATGAAACGTTTATCTAGGTAGAAAGGGATCTTTGAGACTGTTGTATGGTCCCTTGACTTTCTGAAAGGTTTTCTTATTCGATTGCTTATAAACATTTGAAATTTAAATTAAATTTTGATTAGGCTGTACAAACGTAGCAGTCTCAAAAAATTTTCCACTAATAATTCAAATAGTTGGGGTTATTATGTTTTCATAATTTGGGGTGTACATCAGTTTATCGCCCCACTAATCTTCCCTTACGATTCCACTAATTGAAAAAATCAAATGTATCATTTGTTGCTACCATTTACAGAATACAATCTGTGTCAAGCAAGTATAAACTTATTACAGAGTTGCTACGCTACTTATAAATGAACAGCTGATCACCCTTGAATTAAAAACAATTGTTGCAATCAACTTTACACTTACACTTTCTACCACACACACACACACATTTTTTACATTTATTGATTAAAACAGATTTTCTTTTCACATTATAAATTAAACATTAAGACTTAATGAAAAAAATATCCTAATTTAAGCTACTAAAACAATTACAAACATGTTGTGCTTTCGATGGAAGGTTTATAATAATCGTAGGTGTATCAGAGGCTATATTACTTAGAGGAAGATGACTGTTGAATTAATCAATCCATCTTTTCTCCTTAAATATTTAGTAACTTCAAAGGAGAGAATTTCCTCTTAGAAATGATAACTAATTAAATAATAATTAAGAATTTTAAAAATTACCTGAAACCTATTCTTGATCTTGTTGACATAATTGATGGCATGGTTGAACTCTACAGGTTGTTGCTGATTAGCCCCGCCTCCACCACCACCTACAGATGGCGGTTGGTGAGGCGGAGTCGCCGTCGGGGGCAACACTCCGCCAGTATTCGGCCCAATACTTGAATTGCTGTTGGGATGATGAGGTGATGCATTGGCTACCGCCGCGGCGACTACATTACTAGCCGCTTGAGTTATCGGCGGTCCTAACTGTGATGGTTGTAACGGTAACATTGGTCCACCGCCACCGGCGCCGAGCGTCGTTGGGATTATCGATGGCGTTAGGCTAGCAGCGGCGATAACTGGGGTAACAGCTGAGGGCGGTTGCACCGCCGCATACACGGTATTGTCATTATTTCGATTTGGGGCTGGAACCGTGACCACAGTCGGGAGGGAGGGCGGCTCCGTTTTCAGCTGATACTTGGGGGTGTGGTGCGAGGTGCGAGGAATTTGGTTGATGGTCGGCAGGCCGCCGGTTGTGCTAGTGATGGCCGGACCAATTATGCCCTGGCTCCCCATCATGTGAATGCCGTGGGGGGTGTGCACAATAGTCTGAAATAAAGGACTCTGAAAAAGATAATTTTATTAGAAAAGTACATTTAACACTTGAAATATTTAATTTTTAACTATATAAATTCTAAACCTCTCAAGCTATTATTAGAAAATCAATAAAAAATATGAATATAAGGATAAATTTAGAGTAAGATACTAATAACAGTGAAATTAAATATTTCATTAGTTTAATGCACTTCTTACAAAGATTAAGATCATAATATACTAAATAATAAATATTTTTTAAAACAAGGACGTTCAATAGTAGTAAGAGCACAGCGAGAATATTACAATGTTTTAGATATAAAAAAAATAAACAGACAACCCACACAGACTATTCATAATGAAGGACAGGTAGTCAAGGGTGTAATCATTGCCATGTCATGGAGTAGTTTAACTAAATGTTACCTGCAGGTTATGAGGATGACCGCCAGGCAGGTTATGCTGCGACTCGCTGGTCTGCACCTCTATCTTGTACCCGGGGGGAAGGAAGGTGTTGAAACCCACTATAAGCTCCGGGTGCCCGCGGAATAACGTCGACACCCGACTAATTACACCCGGAGTGTCAATACTTTGAGACTTAAATTCCTAAAAAAAAAAACAATATTTATGATAGGAAAATTTTGGATATTCATTTTTTAACTTCTAATTCACCCAAAATGTAAAACTGCATGATCGATTGGTTTAAAACTGCTAGACCTAACATCCCAAAATTTCATGCTAGCGCTGTATTTGTTTAACTGGATGAATAAAAATTAAAATATACCTTCATGATGTCTAGGAAATCATTGTAGACCTGGGGCTGGGACCCGAACTTGAACTTGACTTGGTCAAGATACGATAAAGCATCCTCAACCTGAATATAAAGAAGTTTTTTGTTTTTCTTGGTTTTATTTATTGGGATAAGATTCAACTAAGGTTTAAATATTGCAGGTGTTCTACATTAAATAAATATTGGGGTTAAATGCTTGCCTTTTAAAACAGCTTAAAAGATCAAACAATCGATCTTTATTTTTGTTCTCTATGAATTTTGTCACCAATTTTTCCACCAGTAATATTGTATAATTGATGCAATGTAATAGTTATCAACAAAGAAATAAATGTAATGTTATTAAAAAGTATCTTTTAAAACAAATAAAAAAAATTCAAAAGCAAACCTTTAGCCTCTGGAAGGAAGGATTGCCCGAGGTTGGAATGTTCTGTGCTGGGGTGACGGTTCTGACCGCCGTGGCCCCGCCGAACACTGGTGCCCCATGAGGTCCGCTGCCGGGCTTCTGAACGATTTGAGGCGCCGGGGCCAGCTGCAGGTTGTGCAGCGAGGGGGAGGTTACAGCCGCCACCGTTATTGAGTTTCCTACAAATAAGAGAATGTGATATTTTCGGAAAGTTATCAAAGGGAACGTAAATCAAGAATTCATTCCATGTTTGTTAGCCCCCGCAGGAAGATTATAGGCCTATGTATTTTCAACTACTTCATTACATTTTGAATCTGTGTCATGTTAAGAAACGGTTTGATTCCGGTGGAAAAGAAATCATTTCCTGCGTATCAAATACTGGATTGCATATCTATCGTATTACTTTATTTGGTCCTACGACAAACGCAGGAGTCCCAAACGTCGGAGTGGACACTTAACCTAGCCTAAATTATTTTGGACCATTTGGGGCTTATTTGTTAGTTTATATCTTAACCTAACTTAATTTGTATAGAAATACTTAATAAAATTAATATTTTAACACTCCTGCGTTTGTCCACTCCGACGTTTGGGACTCCTACGTTTGTCCTGGAACCCTTTATTTTACAACTAAACATTAAGGAAGTGTTTCAAAAAGGTTAACTATGACCTTTATCTATTATGTTTAATAAAATATATTAAAAATAAAGTTTTTTCCTTCCGTTATTTTTAACTTGAAAATTCAACCATTCAAAATGAATGCAAGTCCCCTCCCTGCCTGGTTGTTATGGTACCTGTATTTGGAGATCTTGAGTATTGTAATGAGACTGCAGCAGAGGACAAAGATATCGTCTCTGTCTTCACTGGATTTCCTAAAAACAATACATTTGTTCTTAATAATGATTATGTTACAGACGTCCAAATTCTTCAAAAAAAAGCTCTTTTAAAGATACATTGACTCTCTTTTTAAAAAGCATGAACGCATCAAGTATCATAATTTGGAACAATTTTGTTGGGCCGTGTGTAATTGGCTTTACTATAAAATTCTTTCTAAAAGATGGATCATTTTTGCCGGCATAAAACAGAACAGCTAATCTTATTAAATGCATTTTTTCCATGGCTTTGGGGATAAATAAAAAGAGAAGATAGTGATTCATTTTGGTCCTATTAGGGGGATGTTTTTGTTGGAATGTAGCCTAAAACCTGCCCAGATTCAAAAATACAAAGACTGGAAACATACTTATGCAAATCGAATGTGCGTATCCCTCTAGTATCTGACGATTCCTTCCAAAATGCATTTATTACACCAAAAAAGTAAAGTTAGTTGTTGAACCTTGAAAAGTGGGTCTATCACGGCCTATCACACCGAATATCACACAGAATGAAAGGCCCACATAATGCTTTCATAGCAACACATATCTTTAATTGTGTTATACGGGGGGTGGGGGGAGGGGTTATCTACAGACTTTTCGTAATCCATGTATCATTAACAAATACAAAATTTAATAAAGAAATAAATATACCTATGTTTAAGAAAAATAGTGGATATAGTTTTTGGTAATGGACGACATGCACTATTCAAACAGCTAAGTAACAGACAAAATAACCTTACATATTGAACAAAATAAATTCCCATTACCTATAATGATTACGAGAAGTCTGATAAATGAGAACCTTCCCTTTGGGGGATGTGTGTTTGTATAAAATGCATCTTTTTTTCACGGATTTAAGAAATGGCGTTGAAAATGAAATCAAAGTGAGATCAAGAAATGCAAAGCTTAAAATAGCAAAAAGATTGCGTAAGTAAATTGTAATATGATATGTATAGAAATGTGAAGGGAGAACTTTTAGTTTTAACACATAGGCATATTTTAGCAAAGTACATTCAAAAGATTAATTTTTTTTGTTAAATATATCAGCTGATTTAATACCTATGCTTATTCTGAATCAATCAAAATTCTGCAATAGAATTTGTAATAGGAAAATTCTTATTCATTGACAATTTTTTCATGTAACTTTTGCAAGTAAACTGAATAAAACAATGATAGATAGAATGTTGTACCCCTTTGACTAAACCTATCCCTGTTTTATCTATTTATTTATTAATCCACGAAGCTAAATTGCATGAAGTAAAACTAGTTTAGACTCGTAGAATTACACAATATCAACAAAAATGTCTGACTCACTTATTATATGAGTCATTTTTGATGGTGTAATTTTAAAACTTTGTGAAACCTAAGAACAGCCTTTAGATTCCTATAGCTATAATACAAAGATGAAAAATGTCTGTATGAGTCTTAAGTTCTCGGTAACCGCTGAACCAATTAGGCTCTAATTTTTAGGGAACATGACTGACTACTGGTTCTATAGCGGTTTTGGGCTTTTTATTTTTTATGTAAATCTTCCCTTGACCTAAAAGAAACTTCACATTCTAGGAGAACCATATCAGCCCAGCGGTTAGCGATATCTTAAGCTAAAGAAAGATAAGACTGACCGACAAACGGACATATTGACACCCTGTTACTTTTAAATAAATAAGGATAAAAAAGTTTATTTAAAAATTACGCCTCTGAGGCTCTGATATACCTAACATTTAACAATTTTCGAAGTTACCTGGAATTTGATGAATAACCGAGCTTGGTTGAGCGGCGTGTGCCGGCGGAGCGGGCCCGTGGGCGGGGGTCAGCGTTGCCCCGTCTCCGCGGTAAACAGCAAGATTGTGGGATAGAATGCGAGTATTAAAGTTACCGGGTCCTAGAAAAAAATATAATTTTGTAAATATTTTAAGAATAAATGAGATAACAAGAAAAGTATATTTCTATTTATAACTTTTCTTTCCAAACTAATATCGACCGATAACGAAAATATCACAAAACAATATTAGTATTTTAAGCTTTAAAATAATGCAAAAATGTTTTATTGAGTTAAACGTTGTTTGAATGATTTTTAGTTACTATTTTCTTTATCAACTGTTCTATTTACATAAAAACAGCTGATAAACTACGTCAGTAATTTTTTTTCAAGCAGTATGTTTATTTTGAACGTTTGAAATTTTAATTTAAATATTTTGTTATCATTAGTTTCTTTTTAGCGCGCAATTTTAATAAATTGTTATAATACAGTTGCTATAAACATGAAGTTACATGGTATAGTTATGTAATAGTCCTTTGGCTTTAAGATCACAAAAAATCCCTGAACCGATTGAGTTCTCCATATGGAGTGTCCCAATGAAGATTTTAAGCTATTTTTCTGTTCTTCCTACCCATTATGATAGAGGATCAACCGCTAGTTCATCTAAACAATGTCGGGTGGGGGCTATTTAAAATATCCAAATATAAAAAAGGACAATGGATTGAATGTATGAAGAAGGTAAACCTAATCCCCCCCCCAAAAAAAAAAAATCTTAAGTGTAAGATTCTGCCATTGTAATGTTAACCCATAACAATAAAACAAAATAAGTTGATTCTATTGGGTTCTTTTATCCTTTTTCAAATTGTGTGAATGCAAAATTATTTTACAATTGTTTAAAAAGTGTGTCTGTTGTCATTGACAGTCAGCTTTTATGATTACCTGTAACAGTGACCCCTTGTGTTGGGGGCATGGCTGTATTTAGATCAGGCACCATGCGGGCACCAACTGGAAACACACTTGTGCCTCCCTCTACCTAAACATTAACAATAATGTTATTAAATAATAATAATTCTTGCATGGCGTTAAGGACAGCTGTCCGCGGAAACAAAATAATCGTAAGTTTTTGTTTTGGTTTTCATAAAAAGTCTTATAGGTCCAGGGTAGGTTTTTTGGGGAAGGGCATCTCCTTCATTAATTGCCCCTTGAGGCTTCTAAGAGCAAAGCCGCTAAATTTGTTATAAAATAAAGAAAAATATATAGCAGAATTTATATTTTTTCAAGTGAAATGAAAATTTATCTGACTCGAGTTTGAAAATAAGGTCAATGTCGGGAGATTTGAAATGAACTCCTTAATCTCCTGTTTTACACCCCACCTTCCTTGAAAACACCCGGTAAATTCTTGGCAGAAATATTTCAGTAATTAGGTCTAGTCGTATGGAAATAGGCAAAACAATTTTCATTTTCTTTGTTTCAAATTACAAGTGAAAAGATTTTTTGCTCAGAAACTATTCCTTAATAAAAAAAACTCGAACTTTAAAAATCCAATAAATTCATCTATATTTTTTATACCTATTTCGGAATCTAGTGACTTGGCAAGTAAAACTAATTTTATTGCTTAAATTGCGCCATATTGTGAAATTAAAAGAAATACAATACAGAAATTTAATTTAAGGCCTGCAAATATTTTAAATCATTTTTTCTTGCATAGGTATTTTTTACTAATTTAAGACACATGTTTATTCTAAAAATTAATGTTCTGTTTTTTTATTGTAATTCTTTTATCATTCTGTGGCACGAAACTTGACAATAATTTCCTTGTTGACATCAATTACGGCATCTAAAGGGATGTTGAATAAACCTACCTTTGTAGCAATCTGTGTGCCACCTCTATCTTCAACCCGTTTCATAGCAAGCTGTCAATAAAGTCGAAAAACATCCACACCTAAAATACCAACGTTAAGTAGAAAGGACATAAAAATATAGGATACGACTTAAAATGTACATCACTTATTTTTGGTGATTCCTTTAGATTTTTTAATAATAAGTATGACATTAGTTCATGAAATATGGCAATTTTGATTCTAGAAAAATTGAAATTTCTTTAAAAAGTAGGATTTTTATGAAAGGTTGAAAATTTCTAAACTTAAAAAATATCATAAAAAAACTATGATCACTCGTACTATTGTTTTAAATAAGAAAATATATCTTAAAACTGAAAAATTTGGAAAGAGACGAAAGTTTCACGCTAAAAGAACTTTTCTTTGATTACAATACATGAAATCAATATTATTGTAGTACCCAACAAGTAGCAATTTTAATAAACTTTTGCTGAAAGGCAGTAAGCAAGATTTTAGAACTAGTATATAATATGAAAATCACTAATACTCAAATCTTAATTACCCCTAAACAGAGCAAATTTTTTTCATTGCTTTCAGGTATAATTTTTAACTGATTATAGGTAAGTAATATTGAAAATTCTCCAAACTTTTTAAAGGAAGAACAATTATAACCATAGGTAAGCAAGTAATATTAATATATTAAGCAAAAAACATCGTCATTTGAAGAACATCTTATTGAAAACTAACTGTATAAACAACAATTGAAATCAGTCACAACCCACTTATAGAGTAGATGCGCTATTTAATAATAAGAAATAAGGTAAATAAAAAGACAATAAATAAATATCAGCACACAGATGTTTTTGTTACGTAATTCACTTTCAATTCATTTTTTTCACGTCGTTATCGGTTAAAAATTATAGAATAACAATTTAAAATAAGTAAGCCCATTTTTAGGAAGGAAAAGGTTCGAAACCCAGAGCTCTAATAAATTCGAATATTGGCGAATTTATTAAAACTCGATCTAACTAGATTTTTTTGCCTCTTAAACAGGAATAGAAACAGCTCAAAAACGAATAAAAAAAACACCCTTTACCTGTAACTTGAAAGAAAAACAAATAGACAAAATGTGGGGAAATTAAATAAAAATTATAATTGAACTATTTTCCAGCTAGGTCTATTTTTGACGATCTTTACAGAAAAATTATTTTTTCAAGTTTTTAGAAGCCAAAAATAGATTTCTTCAAACAGAGCTCCTCTAAAATTTACTGTGGCAATCAAAACCGGAACTAGAGATTTTGTTACGAAGTAGTGAACCAAAAATCATGTTCCTAAAAAGCCCCTTGGATATCGGAATCCTTCTTTATCTTTAATTTAGCCCCTCTGTAAGTTAAATTATTGATTTAGACCATAAGGGAAAAAAAACGTTTTATATGGATAGAAAGAGCGAGCGAAAAAAGGTCATAAGACCAAAAAGGCAATAATTTTAATTCATTTTTTAATCTCAAATTAATATGAAAGTAAACAAATAGCACTCTAAAGGCGGTTTATAATTCATAATAACATGAAAATGCTCTTTTAGAACATTAGAAAAACTTAAAAATTTTAAGACTTATTTTATATGATTTTTTCGTTTGTTTTTTTGCTAAATTTTTGAAATAATGTTGTTTAAATTAATCAAAAATATCACTTACAGAACGACCAAGGACAAATTTGAAAATCTTGCAAGCCATTTTCAAAAAATTCAAAGCAATGACAAAAAATAACGAATTATAACCTAAATCGCGGCAAATTTTCATAATAAACTTGACTAACCTGATGTTAAAAAACACAAACACACACTTTTAGGCCAATAACAGGCTTAACTAGGCCCAATTTAGATGATAAAACTTGTGTATAAGCTACATGAAAACTTTGGCTTGCTAAGCTATGCCAGTGTATACAGTATAATAACTTTCAAAACCTGAGCAGAGGGGGGCTGGATACAATATTTGTGAGCGACACCAACTCATAAGTAGGAGCAGACGATACATACAATTCCTTCTGTTATGTAAACAATACTTCAAAACAGGATTTTTGGTAACAAGGAATATACTTTTCACAGGGTTTTAGGCTATTTCTTTAAGAGAGGACCTAGATGTAAACATTAGAACTGATCAAATGTTCGATTTTTGGTAAATTTTCACAAGGTTCGTCAGTTATAGTCTTTTAAGATGCAATAAACAAAGAAATAACCGATAGAACGTGCCTATTTATTAATATTACCTTGGTATTTCTTTTTACTAATAACTAAAAATTTCACTTTTCACCATCAAAATTTTAAACTTAAAAAAATTAAATACTACAAAATCGCTTTCTGCTGCTGTGTAGAGTTTAGTAGATAATTGTGAGCGCTACAACGTTGCTGATCTCTCCCTTCCCCTTCTCGCTCCCCCCTAAACATAAACTACTCCATAATAAATACCCCTTCTCCATTGTTTCATTTCCCTTTCATCTTGGCCTTCTCTTTACAAGGGGCAACACTTTTCCTCTCCTCTTATTTTCCCCACATTCAACACAAAGACGATTTTTTTCTCTTACAATTTTGTAGCTAACATTATTAACAGAAAACTTTTTTTTTTAATTTAACTTATTCATAAAGCCTTAGCATCATCTTAAGCTAAAAATAATATGTTTAATAAAAAGTCAGCTATTGTACAAAATGAACAGAAAAAAATCTCAGTCCCCTGCTACATCGTATTGTTACCCGTTTACAAAAATATTCCCTCACTCATTCACTCTCTCTCCGTCTCACCACTTCCCCATGAATAGGTAGAACACCTTTCCCTTGTTTATGAACCTCGCGTCTGCTAGATAAAACTTAAAGTGGCCAAACCTTTGATCCAGACATTTTAAAAATACTTAAAAAAATAAAATTATACCGTTCCAATTGTTTTGCAGTTTTATCAATTTACAATAAACACCCTTGTAGAAGTATAAATTTCCATATATAGTAAAAATAAACATATTAATGTCTTAAAAATAAAATTACAATTTGGCCCCCAATAGTACAAATGGCCACATTACATACTTACAGACGGAGAAGAAAGCGGAAGGGAAAGACAAGTGGGTAAATTTGAGAGGCAATCAGAAGAAAGAAAGAGAATATAATAGAGGACACTGAATGGGTTACAAGTACTAGGGCAAGGAAAGGAGGTGGCTACTTGAGACCGGAGATTAAAGGAGAGAGAGAGAGAGACTGTTACGCAGGACCTTGTCGTGTGTGCGTGCGCGTGTGTGAATTTATAGGAAGGCGAAAAAATAAAAATATTATGAAGGTTGCCAGACTGATTTTAATTTTTGATTCATGATAACAAAAAGTATGTTAAATCTTTATCTTAATTTTCAGGCTATTGGATAATGAATGAATGAAACAAACCTTATTTTAAAATATCAAATACTATTTTGGCTAAAATATTAAAGTGTTTGTGACAACATGTATTGATCAACTGTAGTTGTATATTTTCAAATATTTTCACGTTTTTTGTTAGTTTTAAGGGATTATTTTATATAAATTTGTAATAAAATATTACCTGATCATACCGATCAAAGAGACCATTTTACATTTACATTGCTTTTTCATCTATAATATGAAAATATGCATACGTAAATCTAAATGAACATCACACAGAGTCAGAGATAATCAGCTGTTATTTATATTTGAATTGCTCTGAAGCAGGCTAGCTCTTGTAGCTGTAACTTTTAGTGAGTTGTAGATAGAAATGAGGAAAGAGAAAGGTGTGGAGTGGAGGGTGTGTGTGTGTGTGAATGAAGGCTAGTTTAGCAGTCCTCAAATTGTAAAATAATCACATCAATACTACAGGAAAAATAAGTGTAATATTCAGGTGTTTTGAGTTCAGTTTTTAAGGAACCGCTTTTGAGAGACCGCAATACACCGTAGGCGCGGTAATGCCAAGCCGAAGCTATATTCCTCGTTCTCCCACTTCTTTACTACACACACTAACTTTTGAAAATCACTACTTTTAAATTAAAACTCTGGTTGATGGAAACACAACGGAACGGGCCTAAAATCCACTATCTACGTCTTCTGTCTGTCTGTCGTCTGACTAAACTAAACGAATTCGGAATGGAACTTAAGTGTTAAACACTAAACATTTAAATATTTATTCCAATACGAAATAATATGCAAACAAAGTTAAATAATAATGTTAGAAAGATAAAATTAAGACATAAATCAATCCACATAGATCGAATAAACAATAACTAAACTTTTAAACTGTAAAATGTTGTAACTTATTTTAGATAGACCTTAGTAGAGGGACAATATGATAAAACCACCAAATCTTTAATTTCCACTAATTTAAATGTATTACTATAGTTTTTATCCAAAGTAGAAGTTGTGATTATATTTTAGTAAACAAAGCCATTTGTTAAATCATGAGAGCATTTGAAAATTATTGTCAAAATTCTTTAATTCTGCCTCATAATTTCTAGCATTTATAGCTACATAGGTTTATGGATGTAGATATTTTTATTCTTGGAGTAAAAGGTTTAGTGATTTTATACGAGAAATAAGATTGGGTTAGTTTTGCAATTTTTTAAAATTAATGCTAGTTTCTGTCAAATATTTCTTAGGTGGCTACGCTTCTAGCCCTAGAAGCACACTAAATCTTTAACATGCCCATAACCAAATGAACAAACAGAAAGAAAAGTCAGTTGCCATAATCAGATTGGATTAACAAATCTTCACAAAAAATTGCAGACAATCCTCTCAATAAGAAGCTGATAATATCAAATATGTTCGTCTGGTCGTTCTCAAGACAGTCAGACAATTTTAAGTTATTGAGTATGTTCGATACTACCTACAATAATTTTTTTTCTTGTCTCTTCCAAAGAAAAGTGCATCTATAAATCTGGTATAAGTATTCCATATAGCGCTAGTTGGCATGTAAAGGATATAATTTACTACATGCACCACTAAATAGATTTTATTCAAGGGAAGGAAAGATAAATAGCTGTAGATTAATTCAAAAAACCTTTTATATATTTACCACCCTTTTAATTGCTAAATTTGTTATGTACATAAAAAATTACTATATTATAAAACTATCCTCGAGCCCCCCGGGCCCCCCTACCATAAAGTCACAAAAATCGCAAGATTTTTAAGGACACACAGCCCATTGTTATCTAAAATTTGCACCTATTTTATGAAGTATTGTAGGCTAATTGTTCATGATAAAATATCTTTAATTGTAGAAAATCTTTGCTTTGAAAAGTACTCTTTGTTATCCTAACTTTACCAAATAAATTGAGTTTACATACACAATATTTAAAAAGAAGTTTGCATAACATTGCATTCAGGCACAGCCACCATCTGCTGCCGGCTGCCGACTCTGATACCCAGTAAGATCTTTGTAATTCTAGGCCAACCAGTCCATAATGCTTATGAAGATTACTATTTGTCTTAAGTAGGTTTGATTTTTTGGGGGGGCGGGGAGAGAATATGTGACAATGGAGAAAAGTACCAGAATACCCTCCAAAAGATTTCATAGATCTGTTTTATTAAATGAAATATCATAGGGATGGTGATTAACTCTAAAAGGAGGGGGCACATTAGAGCAACACACAAGAGGGAGAAAGGGTTGAAAAACTTTATTTTCCTATCCTAATGATCTTGTGCCGACTCTCAATTGGGTCTTTGAAAATCAATCAATGGTGTCGGGAGTATTAACACAGCCAAGTAGCAAAAAACAATTTGCTAGCAGATAATAAAAGGCATTTGAAAAGGGGAGGAGGTAGTTATCTGTATATACATCTAAACTATAGATCTGTTGGGGGGACTATAAAGCAAATAAAGGATTGTCTAAAATCACCAAACCTTTAAAACTACTAATATGAAAAAAGCCTTCCTATGTAGTAAAGTACTAGTAGTAATGTTTTTTTTTTGTCTGCCCGTCCAGATCTTGCTATATTTTCCTAATATATGGTATTTCTTTGAGGCAAGAGGCGAAACTGCTAGTATCAAATATGTTAATTAAAACCCTACTTTTTTATTTGTCCAATGTAAAGGATTTTCTCGTATTCATCGAATCCGGTGGATATAGGAACCGGTACTTATCCATACGAAAAAACTATGTCTAGCATCGTATTATATCCAGCTTTAGCATCGTATTACAGCAATTTTCTTCAAATAATAAAATAAAAACATTAGATTAATACCAGTTATGTCATTTCGGCCCTAACAAAGCTGGTTTTAATCTTGTAATTTTTCATTTTAATATCCGCAGAAAGCTGTCTACAATACTATGTTATAAATAACTATACTTACCAAGGTTCAACTGTATTTGTGTAGGTCCGCAGTTAATCATTATACATTACTAATACATGTAGTCAGTCATAGGAACAGGGACAATACTGGTCATTAGTTGCGCACCAAGGTTACAGTAACTTTATTTTTAATTATGCAGTTTATCAGTAAGTATATAATGAAAAAAGGATATAGAATTTTATATAAAAAATTAGAGTATCTTACATAGTAGCTGAGCAAATCCAGTTTTTATTAAAAGCCTGTCTTAAAATCGTCTCAAGAATATCTTATGCTTTAAAATATTATAATGATTCTATTTGAAATATGTTTAACTTTAAAATTAGTGTTATTGATATTTATGTAAGAAAATACATGTATACGGATAAAGCTAATTGTAGAAAAGCTTTAAAAATGTTGATATACTTACTTATTTATACATAGAAAGTGTCACAAATCTAAGCCAGAATAATCACAAATATCAGGACTGAGGAATAACAATTAAAATTATTTTTAGGAGAAATAACTTGTTTTCTACAGCTGTTTAATGAATGTTGTCATCCTTGTTAGATTATTAGATTATATAATTTGCAAAATGACAAAATTTTGTGGGATGAATATATCTCTAATTATGTAAAAACAGCTTACTAAACATGTTTGCAATTTTCCTAGATTAGACAATGGAGCAACACTGCCCCTCCCCCATCACATTGGGTGTAGGCACATAAATTTTACTAGCAATTTTTCTCTGAATGTTCTATTTGTCTTATATTTACAAACCAAACATTTTAAAGCACGATACGGAGAAGTTTGTTAGATTTCAAAGACAATTTTTCTCCCACTCTTCCAAATTCAGTTTTTTTTGCTATATACAAAATTAGCCACGAGGTGAGATGGAGGTGGGGTTACCCCGGTACCCTAATAAGAATATGATAAATACTGTCCGAATATTTTTGTATTGCAATAATCCCTTTTTTTCATGCGGATATGTATACAAACATTGACTTTATGTCCAATACACACCAGATAGAGTGAGGGGAAAAGAGTATTAGCTTATTCCCGCAACCGTGGCTCAACTCGCAGCGTATCTGCTCGTAGTCGTGGAGATGATAGGTTCAAAGCTCGGCCCGACACCACATCATAACTAATGATGTTAATAATGGTACCTACAACTGCTATGTCGGGTGGGCGGCGACATAAATAGTTAGAAAGACTCATAACCTTGCACAGTTAGTACTTCTCAGACAAAGGTCGTGCAATCAAAGAGTTGGTTGCCTGTTGGATGTTACTCAACCGCAAGGTAAGGTAGGGAAGGACAATGATTGTCCATGTCTAACTTATGTGTTCTTATTACATCAATATGATAGAGTAGTCATATAGGGCTAGTTAACATTGTGAGGAAAAAAATAGGTGAAGATTAATTTAACAGTGTTAATCTAAGGATTTAAAGTTTAGGGAAAATAGATAAACAGTTTCTGAAAGTAAAATCTAGTACTCTATATATGTGAATCTATAATATATGTATATCCATATTAATCCTACTTGTATATATGTACTAGAATATTGTACAAAGAGTAGCAGTACAGTACAGGGTTGGAGGGGACATTTGACTGTAAATTGTACATGTACCCAAAGTCTTAAAAATAGGTTTTCCCTTTCGTTTATTAGGTACTTTAATTAAATCTTGATTGATGATTGATTGATTGATTTTAACCAATATATCTAATCTACAGAAAGAGTAACCTGGTTTCATCCTATTATTGTCTTATCCCTTAATATCCCTGAGTGCAGTGGACATTGCAGTATTTTTAGTCAAGTATGTATGTGTCCTTATATAAATATAACTTTACAATGCTGTATAATACAGTAACAAGAACGACAACGGTCATAGACGCGGAGACGTACAGATGCTTTATATGATTATGAAAGAGGGGGCATAAGCTAAATGTAACTCTGTTCATGGGGAAGAGACTACCCCAGCTGTCCGTCCAGAATTTGTATTGGGTTTTTGAAATCAGCTAATACCGCCAGCAATACAGCCAAGAACAGAGAGAACGTTGTTAGGAGTCGAAAAGGGTCTCAACTATTGGGGCAGGTTGTTGTCTGGATTTCATATCTATACTAAATACTTATACATTTATTATATGATCTAAAAAATTTTAAAAATTACAAATTTACTTTGAATAAGTTTTATCCATGTATCAAATTTACATCGTTAGTAATATGTAAATTTTTCAGTTTTTCCTAAAACTTTGGTTTATAAATTAACAAAAGTTTAGAATTTTGACAGATTAATTTCTGATTATTGAAAGCGAAACTTTTCTTAAATTTGAGTTATCACAGCATACATCAGTTTGTCTTATGAATTTATTGACTTTAAGAAAAACATTAGGTTCTGATGGAATTATTTTATCATTTTGAAAAAAAATCAGTGTGTAATATTATCAATTAATCTAAAATTTTTCTCTTTATATTAATACTAGCGGTTTTGCCCCTAGCCTCTAGGGGCTTTGCCCCAAGAGGAAATTTTAAAAAAATGAAGTACTACTGGTGCTGCCGCCAGTAGTTTTATGTGAACTAACTTCTTCATAAGAAAATTTTTTTTTTGGAAAAATAGGTACCTAATCAAGAAAAAAGAAAAAAAAATTGGGGGGGGGGGATTTTTTATTTTTGGGGTGGTTGGGGGTGGCCCCCCCCTCAAGAAAATAGCCCAAACCCCCCCCAGGACCCGTAGGGATATTCCCGGAAGAGTACAAGCCGAGCGGTTCCGTGGTGACCGC
>LS055254.1:0-18217 GCA_900241095.1 Acartia tonsa
CCGGATCCGGATCCGCACTGACCAAATTTGGAGGATCCGGATCCGGATCCGCAAAAAATCAATGCGGATCCGAAACCCTGTTCTAAAGTTGATGATTAAAGAGTTGTTACGCCTTAATGTTACAAAAAATATCACGAAAAGTTTGAAAGCGTTAGGACTATTCTAACATGTCTTAATCAACGAACAGAGGTATACGTCTCGGAAGTAGGAAAGGTTTGTTTTTAAAACTGAAAATATCACGAAACCTTTCAGTACCTATTCTTGTGTTCCATTATGTCAATGGACATAAAATCTATAAAAAAAATCTTCTAATTCAAATATGTATTAAAACATTAGTTTATATCCATAATAAGTTACTTCGCCCCTAGCATATATGGGAGGATTAGTAAGGTCAAAAATAGCCTAAACCTTATCAAGACTATAATAACGCTTTCCTGAAAAGTACTACCCATACTACCCATTTGGGCCAGCAATTTCTGAGATCTTTAGTTTCGGACAATAAAAACTTACTTCTTTGTATTATAGGATTAAAAAAGACTGCAACTTTATATCTCGAAAAAGGCGTAACCACTGTCAATATCTAGGTATTATTGATGTAAGGTGTTTTTTGAATATATGTTATAGAGTAGCTTTACAATGCATAAAAATCACCCAACCTCTCCGCATATTTGTATTGCTTCTTAATATCTATAATACAAAGTTAGACACTGTTTGTCCGTCTGTAGCTTAAGATCTAGATAACCTGACAGTAATTTGTTTTGCTTTTTAGAATATATCTATCCTAGTCCCACCAAGGTTTAAAGCTAAAAGTATCTGTCTGACCCATAACAAAAACATTCTTTGCCATTGTTATATCTCATCCTTATGCATGATAACATGCCATCAGGTCCAACAGCCAAGAATAACTACGGGGAGCCAAATCTCTTCTATCCCGGGAAATTAGGTTGAGTAACACCAACTTTTTAAATTGCACGACCTTTGTCTGGAAGTCCCAACTGTGCATGGTAATGAGTAGCGCCTGCTTTAGGCCAAGGCATTCACCCAACTCTAACTTTTAATAACGCGCACCTGTCATTGCAGCAGTAGGAAATATTTTAAGACTCGGTGTTAAGCCGAGAATGGAACCTAACGCCTCCCTGACGACGAGCGGATGTGCTACGGGTAGGTAGCAGGTAACTGAAAATGTTACCTCATAAACGAAGAACCATGCTGTAAAGAAGAGTCCAATACCCAGAAGCACCAGGCACATGTGAGGAAACACACCTAAAACAGTTGCAAAATAATTAGACGACGAAAAATATAAAAATAGCCAAAAACCTGTTAAAAAGCAGTCTAATCGCCATGGATGTTTAAAAGTTGATTATGCTACTTAATGATGGGAATGTTGTCTAAAAGTTTCAGCCGTGTATTTTGATTAGGAGCCAAAAAACAACAATATTATAGGTATATGGTTTATGATGAAACATTAAAAAAAATATTTACTTTCAAGATAAGTTTATAAAAGCGAAGCTTTCCTATAATTAGGGTCGGTCCGTCCGGAACGGATAGCTTTTTTCTTTAATTTAGGCATGTTAAAATTGTCCCATCAATTTCAAACTTTGCATGGTGAATTATGTAGAAGTTAGGTACCATTTAGAAAGCATAGCTACTCTATAATAGTTACCTGAATGTCTGCACGTCCATTTTAAACAAGCTAATTTTTAACTTTTTTAACAACAAGTTCTTATATGATATATTTATCCGATTGATCTAATTTTTGGAATACTGAGTCCTGTATTTAAGCAGCTTTCAACAAATTTACTGACAATTTTGCATAGTCTTTTATACATTTATATTCTGATTATTCAGTTCTGACACTCTACAAGTGTTAATATTCGTTTGTCCAACCGCTTTAGAGATTCGCTTATAAGGATGTTGTCATCCTTGTTTCAACTTTAACTATTTTCTTTTAATATATTTTTATGACTAGTTAGTGGCTTCGCCCCTTGAGGTGCTGGTGGGGGGTAGAAGGGGCTCAATGGTTTTTTGTTATAGAAAATGTTGTTTAACTATCGCTTTGTTTGTTATGAAAATAATTATTCTTGTACATAAATGTTTTCCATTGTGAAATCTTAAATGATTAGAAACTTAGGTCAAATTGTATGTACATGTAAAATATAACTCTCTAAATAATGAATCTATTCATCTTTATTGATTTATTTAGAAAGTATTGAGGGAGTGGAATATATGAAATCTACATATGTTATGGGCCTGCTTCAGGACGGGGGGGGGGGGGGGGGCTAGGGGCCCTCTACGTAATCTAGGCTGGAGCATGGATATAGGATAGGCATATTTTGGTTAATTTTTCTTTCAAACGTATAATTCTTCTTGAATCTTTAACTTTTTCGAAAAATTGTTCATCAATTTTCAAAATTAAAGAAAAAATTCTAAGAGGATAACGCCATAAGTACTTGTTTCTTTGCCCCTAGCCTCTATGTTAGAGTATGGTAAGTCAGAAAAATAGTCTAAAACAACCCAAAGACATATATGAAGCTTCCATGAAAAGCACAACTTATTCGGACCAGCAATTTCCGAGATCTTTAGCTTCTGACAAAAAAAACTTTACTACTTTACATTATTTTGGAGGATGGATAAAGAATAAGATTGGTTTTTATTATTTCTTTACATGAAATAGTGATGTTCATTTTTTATTTTGTTTAAAAATAGAAACTATAGCATTTACTTGGCGTAATTATCCATCCCTCTTTCCCTGTGTCTAACCTATTTTCTAAACTTTTACGGTCCTTCTCGCGCGCTATTTGAGTTTGTATGAGGGGCCCCCTGCTCCCAATCTGGCTGACCCGTAAAAAAGGATGTGTGCATGTCTTTAAAAAGCACCCTCGTTCTATTTTTTCACCCGGCGAAATTTTTGGATGATAAACAACTCTCTTTAAATGTTTCATGGATATTTTTCTAGCGGATTGAAAAATAGGAAGGTTTCACGTGGTTTTCAGTCTTTATCTTGGTATCGAAACTACTCTAAAAATCTTTTAAAATCTATCTCGGACGATAAAGCCTTATAAAACAAAAGAATTATTAAATTAACCAATCAAGTTATAATTCCTGTAATTTTTACGATATTTGACCAAAAAAAAGTTTAATGTTTGTATCTTTTCCACCAAGTCAAATGTTCTTTTAAAAAGTCTCTTTAAAAACAACGATAACAAGATCCATAAAAACGACTCACTGAAACGGTAGGATAAACGTACATTAACACTTGTATAGTGTGAGAACTGAATAATCAGATTGTAAATGTATAAGAGTCGAAGCAAAATTGTAAGTAAATTTGTTTATTAAACTGCTTGATACAGAATAATGTTTATAAACATACTTACATTTTTAGGATTTGCTTATAGAGTTGCTTTGCTTATAATATTGCACTTTGTTGTCCCAGGAATCAGTATATCAAAATCAGATAAATCGGATAATTAGATCACATAAAAATTTGTTGTTAAAAAGTTTTAAATGGACGTACGGACATTCTGGTAATGATTACAGAGTTGCTATGGCTTCTCAATCGTACCCAACTACTACAGGAATCACCCTGCAAAGTTTAAACTCGATAGGACAATTCTAACCTGTTCAAATTAACGAAAAGAGCTAACTGTCTTTGACTTACGGACCTACGGACGGACCGACCCTAATTATAGCAAAGCTTCGCTTTTAAAAAGTAGTAGAAAGTCTGTAAATCCCTTTACAACTTATTCTTGTCCGTTTTCCATTTCTTGTGTGGCAAAACTAATAGAATACATCCAGTCGTCCTATGGGTTTTGATACATCTAATTACAAATGAATCTACTACATCATTAAAAATCCGTTTCTACTATTAAGTTTATAAGATAAGATCACTTTTTATTTATGCAAATTTTAAAATATCCAATGTATACCTAAGAAATAAGCAAATTATTAGTGAAGTCAACTTTTTTTGACACAAAAACACACTTTCCTCTCCTTGACTGACACTGTAACTATGTACCGCTGGTTTTTATTTACATTGTTGTTTTGAATTTGGATTTTAAAAAATCATAATGGGTTTATATTAGATTAAACATAATGATGTTTATCATAAATAATGTAATTTTTAATCTTTACTTGAGGATATGAGTACCTTTCAAAGTTAATCTTTTGTGATTTCTTCATTAAATATCAATATTTACCTAACCTATAAAAGGATTATCTTTTATTGAAATGTAAAACGCAATTACATATAACATACACACATGCATGTAATAGCTTAAAGGAGAAATTTAAATTAGATATTCTTAGCCTGGCATATTTAAAAGTCATTTTATTAGCAAAGATAATCTACAGGGTTTAAAATATGTCTGATGATTGGTAAGTATAGCAATTAACATACAATTAATAATACAACTTTTAATTTAGTTTATAGCATGACAAAATTAAAAGGTGCTTTCCCTCAAAGTTCTTGTCGAACATTATTCTAAAATTAATTAAAGATAAGTGGGGTAGTCTTTTTTCACTTGCTTTACCCCATGCGGGGGGACTCAATACTGCGGGGCCTATTCTTTCGGAGCTACTTAAAAAAAACATAACCTAACCTGACCAAAGGTAACAAACAAACAAATTAAAATACTTCATCCCCATTATTTTCAATTTATTTTAAAAACAAAGATGGGAATAAGTCGGTTCTATGCTCAACAAGGCAATTTTAGGGAAAGCGCAAATCAAATGTTTCAAAACCTTACATTATTTTTGGGCCATCTTTCATTTAACATTTGCACGAATTTGCTTTGACTTATTCCAATATTCCTGATGATTTTATATAAATTTAACCAAAAGCAAAGAACTTTCACTAGGGATCAATGACTTTATATCTTATGAAGTGATTCATGGTTGCAAGGGACAAGCAAATAGGATTAAAACTTAAAGGAAATACTATGGAAATAAAGGGTTGTTACTTAATTATTAAATACTAGAGGCTACGTCTTTAGAAGCCTCTAGGAGCACTTAAGTTAGGAGGGAGAAAAGTCGACCTCATCCTATTTCAAATTTGAATTATTAAAGAGTACAAAATATTTTTTGGGTGGGAGGGGGTTGAAGACACCCTCCCCAATAATAGTTTTAAACCTTCCAAGGACCTATTAGAAGCTTCACTGTAAAGGAGAACAATATCGTTTCAGCGGTAAGCGAGATATAACGGGACAGACAAAAAACGCTTACTACTTTATATAATAGGAAGTTATGATTAAGACATTTGAAGGATAAATCAAAAAATAAACAGGCAAAAAGATAATGAAAACAAGTAGAAAACTAAAATGACGAAGATGTCAGGATTGACTGATTCATATGATCCCAAAAACGACTTGACTGTTTGGGTTCTACATTTCAGAAAAGGGTAGATAAGATATTACTAAAAATGTTCTGAAAAAAAAACAAGTAAAAATCTAGGAACTAAAATGAAAAAATTTAAATTAATATCTAAGCCAAGTAAATTCCATGATTCCCAAGCCACTTTACATACAAAATGATACACCAAGTAGGTCATATCATAGATAATAGTCGTATTTATATTAAGCTTTTATATCTCTAATATCAGTCAAGAAAACACAATTTTACAAAGAGAAAAAATTTAAATTTTTGAGCAATACCAAAGGAGAATCTTCTCAAAAAAAATCTTATAGTATCTTGTTTAGCAGACATGGTATGTTGGAAGAATGGACGGTCAGACAAAAAGAATTAATGAGTCTGTAACACTTTTTTAAAAGCTCAGCATTTGTTGTCCATATACCTATCCCTGTGCTCCCTGTGAGTGTAGGAACTGATGGTCAGATTCAAGTACATGTCAATGACCAGGGAGAGGAGCACCACTTGAAGGTCAGAGCAGACAAAGATTCATAGTTCATAGTATAACACAGGGATATTACCATGGACGCCAAAATTAACATCCTTCCTGATTCTTGTGTAAAAAATTGTGACTTTTGTTGCTTATTAATATTAATAATGGAAGCTTAATCTTTATTAAATAAAGATACATTTTTTGAACATTGCTTTTCATTACTATGGGTATATCCGTTCGTCGGTTCGCAATGGAAAAGGGGATAGGTTAATAAAAAAATAAATTAGGAAATTCCAATATGTTTAAGATTGTAAAACTTCTGACTTATTAATTCATTATTATATTGGAAAAATAATTTTGTATTTTATTATCATGCATTTAAATGTTGGAAAACCTAGGTATATTATATCAAACTTGATATATTTTAAACCTTTTTCTTTATATTGATATTGTCATCCTTGTTTGTTAGTGATTTTATGCTTTAAAAATGAATATTGCCCGTTCATTTATCTAAAATTTCTACTTACTTAAAAATTTGAGCTTTTCTATTACGGAAGAAAAATCGGAAATAGTCCCTTTCGTGGCAACGCCCCTTAAGGGGCGATTTGTCGTATTTTTAAAATGACTTTTGATAGGTTATTTTAGATTAGGTTAGGTTATATTGGGTTAGGTGATTGCCCCACAGGGTTAGGCAATTGGTCCCGTAGGGGCTAGAAATAGGAGAAAAGCTGTTATGAAAAAAAACGAAGAATCGCCCCCTAAGGAGGGACTATACCCGAAAAATCAATTGGAATGCCAAATTAGAACTAAAGTTTTAAAGTAATTGTATTTTACATTGTTAAACTCGACGTCTCAAAGCTTTCTCCTATTGTAATTTAAGTTCTCAAAGCCAAAAAATGTTCATTTAACCATCTTTAAAAAGGACCAACTTTGAATCTTGAAAGTGTAAATAAATCTGAAGTCAGAGGGAAAACTTTCAGCAGAGAGAGTTCAATGACCCGGGAAAATTTTAAGGATTACGTTTGGTTTATGCCTTAGCAACTTAAAAAAATTTTTTTTTAAGTCATTTAAACTTAACAAAATGCTTTTGAGGATAGATAATTAGATAGTATTCAAATTTTAAAATGTATTAAACTATTTCCTTACTTTTTGATCTTTATAAAAAATCAAAGTAATATACATATATTTCCCAACCAAGAGGTCAATGCCTTTAACACTTTAAGCCCTTAAAAACACTTTCTTCAAGACTTAAACCACAGTCTTAAAAGCAAGGATACAATTTAAAGGTTTAACAAATTGATACACAGAATAAAATATCATATCAAACTTAGTATTTTTAAAGTGACAATGCAATGGCGGAAAAAAATCTTCCCTTTTGATTCTTATGTGTAAAATTTACCATTCATAGAAAATTAATGGAAGTAAAAGATTGTAGAAGATATATTCTAGTGCCATTGTCCTATTCCACCCTAGTCCTACAAATTGAATAGCGGCCCATAATTGGCTGACTTGACTTCTAAGGACATCTGGGAGATATGTAATGTAAGCATGTGTGTAGTAGGAAGGGCCTGAAATCTTAAGAGGTCTTTGACCCCAAGAATGAAGGATGGGGAAGGATATGATTGCATATTATTAAGAATGCAGTAACTGCCCCCACCCCCCTTCGCTTCTTCTTAACATATTATACAATAAATAATTTCAGAGAAATTTGTTCCCAATAAGAACTAGTTCATAATATAACCAGGGGGGCAGGGGGGTGGGGAGAAAAGTGAGTTTTAAAAAAGTTTCAAATCCTAGCCGTCATATTTGAAGGGTTAAAAAACTTACAAGAGAGAAAATTAGGATACACACACACTGACACACACACACACTCATTCTCTCTCTCTCTTTAAATATGTCTTTCCATTATATGTGGAGCTCTCCAAGGAATGTATTAAGACACCTCCCTGTACCTCCCCTCCTACAGCCCAAAGTATACAAAGTGTGCCATCACAAACAAATTTATTAGAATCTCAAAATCAAAATAGTTAAGATCTAATCTAACTTTGGAACAATACAAAAATCAATAAACTTTAATCAGCAAATAATTAAATTAAAATCAAAAAGTTGAACATCCAATTACCATGATTTAATTATTATTACCTCTGTTAATGTCAATTTGTCTACATAATCAAAAAGTAGACACAATTTTAAATACTTAAGTAAAAAGCCAAATACAAAAAGAGGATTTTCAAATCGAGGTTTGTTTACTCAATTGTAAAATTTATAGTTTGGATATTTTAATTGCTTGGAACATGAATATTCGATGTTGAGAAAGATAATAAGGAATTATTATGGTTTTAGATATTGTTATTGTATTTAGTAAACATCAATTTCGTCTGTAACATTAACAGGTGCTGCTGAGAATTATGCGGAAATAATAGCACACCACCTTATACTATACTCTCTTACAACTAGGGTGAGGGGGCGGGGGGTGGGGCTAGAACAACCATTTAGGGGGGCTGGCGCACGCGAAAGGGAAGATATTTAAAGACCATTCAGGTTCATGAAGAGGGGGGCGGGGGTGAGGGGGCAATGAGCTAAGGAGAGGGGGCGGGGTGCCAAGGGATGATATAAGACATAAAGTTAGAATTAGATAGGCTGCAGTCAGCGCTCATATCTCTACAAGAGAGTATTAGGCCAACACTTACTACAATAGTAAGACATACAGGATAATCTAAACACACAACAAACAAACACCCAAAAAAAACTAAAAATGGCTCAAAATCAGAACTCCACATCTTTCACCAGCAATGCCTGTGGCAGCATCTTTGATAACTCTACCTCAACTAGCCATCTGCCCACTGATGGCACGGGCAAAATTTAAACAGTTTATTTTCATCAAGTTCTCTGCCCCGGCTAGCCTCTACAAAAGTTGTCCTGATGTGCCGCGGAACAAGTCTCGGAAGTTCTGTTTGCCTGGAGATGACTGGAGGATGGCTGGCAGGGGCTGGCAACCACCCACCAAGTAGCACAATTATTTGCATGCAAGATAATGCAACACAGCTGTTATTTTTTTGACATAGGTAAGATTTTTATTTTGTTATTTTTAATTAGCGCAGCAACTAAGCAAATGAAGTTTGTCCATCTGTATGTCTGTATATCTGTTTATTCATGTTTATCCAATGCTAATTTCCTGGCATTCCCCTTTATTTCTGTTGTTTATTTATGACTTTTACTATTTAAAAAAAAGGTTTACCATTTCTTTTAAAAAGAACTAATTTTTGACATCTGGCAAATATACAAATTTCAATTTCATGTCTGTTTTAAGTCTTTTTATCATATCTTTCTTCAATTACGTCATATACAAAAATACATATGTATAGTGAACAAAAATATATGTATGTACATCAATGTCCATTAGGTTCAACGAACTTGCAAAAAAAAGAGTTGCTACCTCTAACTTGCAAATAGTATGATATAATAATTGCAACTAAAGATAAATTATGTTTCATAATACAAAAAAAATTGCAACTTGCCAACTTACAATTGTTATTTATTTTATTGCAAAAAAAAATAATTTTTATTTTGACTAATAAAATCTTTTCTTTTCAGTATGTAGAGCTTTTTCTTGGTGTACTGGAGTCCACTGGCGAAGTACATGTGTACAGCAGCAGATGTACCCCGTGTACAGCACAGAAATACGTCCTACATGCACCCGTACAAATTCAGTCTTCCAAGATATCTCTCTATCTCTTTCAGTTAGTTATTGTTATTTGTAATTAGCCATGATATTACAACCACTGCCTATATATCATTATTATTACTCCACACAGAAAATTAGCTCAATTTATATTATTAATATCTATTTATTTTACACTTAATTTACCAAGACAAAAAAGAGAAATTTAGCACATTTTTTTTTATATAAAATAGCCTTTCTATGCAAAATACCTATACCCTATTTAATTTTTGTTGTTGATATTTCAAGGAAATCATGTGTAATAATTTTTAATTTGATACAATGATTTGTTAAAATAACTTAACAAGTCAATTTATCAAATTTAACTATTACAAACATATTAACTTAAAATATCACAACCCTATGTTGGAGCTCAATTAAATATTAGCCAGTGCTTTATAAGGTTCTATCCTGAAAAGTAATATTTACTGTCAAGGAAAGTCCTCCTTAAATGAGCATTAAAATTTATCAAAATTGTTTCTTAGACCAATTTTTAAAGCCAAGACATTCCTTTATTTTAAATTTAGCTTTTAACTTTAATTTCAACGCCTATATAAAAATTAAAGTAACTTTTGTTTTAACAAAAAAAGCTTTCCAAAGATAAGAATAAAAGGAATTTAAAAGAGTGGGGCCCCTAAAGCCAATAGCAACAATTTTTAACTTCTAAGGGGTTAAACATTTTCAAAGTTGCTGATTTTAAAAATCAGCTGGTCGCCCCCTGCCCCCCTCCCCTCCTGTGACAGGAGGGGGCATCTTCCTTCGTAGTTCAACGACCCAGGGGTGAAAATTTTAAACTTTCTTTTTTTCTTTTTGAGTCCCCTCTTTACTTGGCACTAGGAGAAATTCTCTGAAAAAATGATTAACTTGTGTGTTTATCATTATCCTGTTTTTATGTTATGTATTTTTAATTTGTTACAGAGTTATATTTTATATATATACATTCATTTTATAGTCTAATAAATTTGTTACAAAACAGAAGAGTAAAATGTCATAGTTGTTTTATTATTATATTAGAAGAACTTATGTTTGGTAGAATAGAATATATTTGCTTGCCCTCTGGTAGTAGAATTAGGGTTTGGTTACTATGCGCTTCCTTACTATCAAATAGTTGCCCCTTTACCATGAGTTCATTGCCTTATTTGAAACATAAGTAAGAGAGAGAGAGGAAGAGAGAAAGAGAGAGAGAGAGGAGAGAGATAGAAAGGAGAGAGACGCGAAAGAAAGATATTATCGTAGTTTAAAAGGATAGACTGAACCTCCGAAAAAGGGTTATTTTTTAACAACTTTTTAGAAAGGCTTAAAAGATTTTTAATGTAAAAGGAAATAAATAAAAAAGGTCTATTTATCCTTAAAAGTCTAAATAAAGAAATTGTAAAAATGATTTCAACGAAATATAGAAAGAAGTTGTTTTTCATAAGCTTTGCAGGTAAAAAAAAAGTGCAAAATAAAATGTACTTAATAAGTCTAAATGAGAAGAACAGGGTATAATTATAATTACAAGATAAAATCTAATAATCTATGTTTTGAAACGTGACAACCACCTTTTTTAGCAGCGCCGCTACACTATACCTAGAGTCTGTTCGAGTAAATGAGGGAATTTGTCTTAATCTTTCTTATGAATAACGAATTTTAGAAAATTTTAGGTATTTGATGAGCTATCTTATAAAGTATTAAAATGTATGAATTTATTTGCAGTACCTACTAAAATCAGAATCTTTAATATTCTAAATTATTTTCTAACAAAAAATTTGCTTATCAAATATACCTAACTACTTCTCCTCTATTAGCAGACATTAAATTGTTTTTGTTTTTCTATTAATGGCCATAATTGTCCTTGCTAACCCTCTAAATCAAAGCCCTTAGTTGGCAACCACCCCTTCTTGGTGCAGTCAACCCCTAAATAACCCCTCCCTATTTGTAAACCCCCTCCTGTTGCCTTCCTAACCTCCCCTTTACCATTGGCAGCACCCCCCGGAAGTATTATTATCTAATACCACGATGGGGCTCTTTCTCTCTCTCTCTCTCTTGTTCTCTCTACACTTGTTACATGGATTTAACCCTTTAGGGAAGAAGAGTGTTATTTCTTACCTGAAAAAAATTTTTTTTAATTAATATTTATATTGCAATTCTTATTTCAATTTTATTCTTGTATAGTAGCGCAGCTACTATATAACTAGGCTATGTCCGAACGTTACTTCCTCGCACAGTCCAGTTCAGACAATCTTCCTTTTCTTTATTAGCGGAATAGTTGTTAACTTAATAATTCAAGACGACTTACCAAACATTAAATTTGGATAAGATTGAAAGGGTTAAAGCTTAGGATGTACTTTCATAATTTTTTTTGCAAAAGAAAGCATTAAACCATCAAAATTTTCAAAATATATCACAATGAGAAATAATACAATGAATCATTATAATTTTAATTTATGTTGATCAACTAAAATTTGTACTTTAATAGTGTGAAAAAGAAAGCTCAGACTTATTGTGAGCTAAAATGGTAGTAAGAAAGAGTCGTTATGGTCTCTAAAGGGCAAGAGTACACAATCCTTATGGCTTATTCCTTACAACTACATATTACATACTATATAGGGCCTCATATGAGCTTCTCTCCAACTATCTATCTATTTAAAACATGTCTCTCTATCCTATTATCTATCTATGATACATGTGTATCTCCGCTATCTATCTATTGCCTCTACGACTCCTTAATAGGGTGTTTATAACCACCAAAAAGGAGAGTTTAATATTTGAAGGGGAGTGGGGTTAAATCATTCATCAAATTTTAAGGCAACTTTTGGGATAATTTATTTAAAAGTTGGAAAAAATGTTTATGTGACATTACCTAACAATTTAAACTGAGGTATGAGTTATGATAATTAAGACACAATAAATTGTTCTTAACCCCAGTCAGAAAAAATAAGCATTTTTTCTTTGAAGGCTTACTTTTTTGTATTTTTGATTATAGGTAAAAATTTATGAGGTGCTATATTTAAACAGAATATCAAAGGGAGGAGTAGGTTGCGCTCAAAATCCGTAAAGGCTGTGAGTTTTAAGTTAAAAACAGTAGTAGAACGATAAAAATTTAAGTTAACTTTACAACTTTTTTGTCTATAGTTCTTTTCAATAAGAAATACACATATTTAGTGAATATTACCATTCTACTACTATTTATAAGCCTTAAAACTCACACCTTCACGGATTTTTAGCGCAACCTACTCCTCCCTTGAGAAAATATTTAAAAAAATCTCTGAATACCAAGTAATAACTTAACTCTTAATATATTATCCTTGCATTAAGGGGCTTAAAATGTTTAGCTTATCATTAATATATTGTATAATACAGATACAATACAGAAAAAAAGTAATTGGTATATTTTCAAAAAAAAATTGTAGCCGTCTACCTGATATAGAAGCCAAAAAAGTTCAAATTTCCATGAAAATATAATGCATTATAATCGGACCGACAACAACCTTGATTCTCACTGATGAGAGAAATCCGCAGCTTTTTAAACTGTTTATCTTTAAAAGCAGCCGAGAAAGAGTTTCCACCAATAAGGCCAAATGGAAAGACGGACAAATTAAGCTATAGAAACACTTCGCTACTGATCATCATATAAAAATAACTTTATGTCTATCAGTGTGTTAGTAGCTTAAGGTCTCTGAGCTAACTGCTGGACCGATATGGTTCTTCTTTACAATTAAGATTCTTATATGTAATTCAAGCCTCCCAAAAGAAATCGACAATGGACTTTTTCTTCTTCTAGAGTTTATATTGATATCCCTAAATGCGCGAGTGTTGCTAATACCAATCAAAGTACATTGCACTTTTAAATCAACTAGTTTGGTTCAAAGGACGCACACTACCCTATTTCTTGTTTAAATTAATGACGTCAAAATAATGGACGATGTCTTGACCAATAAACAGGCGCTATTTATAAACATAAACAGTAATTAGGACAATTTTAAGGCTTTAAACAGGGATTTGAATCTTGTACTCGTGTAAGAAAATCAACATAAAATTAATATACATTTGTACATTAAGATAAACCTACTCCAGCGAGGCAAGGGCAATGGTTTGATATTATTAATGTCTTTTTGATAGGAGAAGCATTACCATCCATAGAATTGTTATCAATAGCAAGATTTTTTTAAAATTCCAATTCTAAAATACCAATAAAACAAAGAATTAAAAATATTCCATGTTAAAATACAAATCAAATATATTAAACACATATTAGAATACAGAATGCAACATTTTTGATATTCTAAGAAAAAAATGAAGTTTTAGACTGTCCTTTGGAAGGATAAGGAGCAGTTTGGGGAGTTCCTTTCATGTCATATGTCAGTGGTCAAATATAAATATATATTTATACACCAATATATATAATATTTGTTGGTCAGAATTAGACTTCTTGCTCTATGTAACAGACTAATTTCATAACAGATTTATATTTGAATGATAATTTTAAAAGTCTCATTAAAAAATAACTTTTTCTATTACATACCAAGACACTTCCCCTACTCTAACGCGCCTGACATGCAGCAAAGCCATCAAATGTATCTTTAGTAGTTTGTATGTTTCAATTACATCTAAAAGAATATGACAACGTAATATAAATCATTATTTTTTAAATTTATTGTAAAATAAAGATAAGTTGAAGCTCTCTTATAAAAATTAAAAATATTTTTATAACAAAAGATCGTGATTAAAAAAGTAAATTTACCACCAGACAGAAGGGCGCTTGCTTGCTACCCAACAGTTTTTGTTACTATGCGCGTTTTCTCAAAGGATTTATGACTAATTCCTACATTTTTTTGGTTGTTTGGAGTCTGGACAACAAAAAAACGTTAAAAGAGCATTTACAAATGCGTTAATAGCCATTGAAACTAAAAGAAGGTTGTCCGATGGGTGTTGCTTTACTGAAAATTTGAAGATGTGTTTAAAAAATACTTTATCTTTTAAGCTTAAAGATAGATTGACTTCGATCTAGAATAATAATCAATTTCATCAGAAAACAAGTGAGAGAGAGATTGTTTAGCTTTTATATATTTGATGTTCTATATCATTTCTAAGACGGGGATTTCTGTATAAATGAGGTATTTCATAGAAAGCGTAGCAACTCTATAATTTATAACAGGAAGTACATAATGCCATTTAAACATTAATACATTTTACCTTTATGAAACTTAATTTCAAATGAAATATTTTTCAATGGATTAATTTTTAGTGCTGAATTCTAGCGCGGTAAGGAATTAAAAATATAATTTTTGGTTTGTTTTTATGTTTTTTATCTAAATGTATCTTTTTTAAACCTCTTCTTATTCATTTAACTTAAACTCATTTGGAAATTTTTCTGCATAAATCTTTATATTGACGAGTTTCCTTTTATAATTGAATTGTACTTCATAAATTGAATACAATACACATTATCCTTATAATAATACAAGGATGACAACTACCATAAATGTGAAACTCAACAAATCTGAAAAACACACATCAACACCTATAGAATAACTGCATTTTCATATTGAAGAAAAAGCAATATCAATAATGTTTAAAAACTGGGCTTTTTTTCATCTAAAAATGTAGTGTCAAATTAGCAAAAAGAACTATTTTACCCTAAAATTATTTCTTATCGTTACAAGCATCGTCATGCAAGGATTAAAAGAGATGGGATGGTTCTAACATGCCTAAATATACAATAAGCTAAACTAATATTTTCATACTGACAACATGCTCTAAATGTAGAAAAACTTTGCTTTTAATAATAAATATAGAATAATATAATGATATAAAGGGGCAATTTAACGACCTTCAACCTTGTATATTGTTAACCTTCATAAGTTTAAAGAGAAACTTCACAATTTAGTTTTATTTTACAAATGATTTTCTAGACCTTTTCTCATCCTTTTTGTAAGGCATGTATTCTAGTGGATAAGACAATGAACGATAAATTAATGGACAGCTCAAACTTTGAAAATAGATTTGCCCATCTGTAGAATGTACTTATTGTTGTAAGTTGAGACACTGCGAGTTTGTACAATCCAATTAGGATCAAATGAAAAATTCAATCTGGTTTTTCATTTTACCTTGATTTTTCGGGCCGATTCTTTTACAGATGCAAATATACCTATACTAGGAATATATAAAATATAGGAAAATAAAAGCAAATATCAGTATCAACTCAGTATAAAAGCACAAAAAAAACTGAAATGAAAGAGGGTACTTATGAATAAATGGGTAGGTAACTAGATACATTTAATATCTGATTTTATATTAGTCAAATTCACCGGATAGGACAATTTTGCACACAAAAAGTTTGTGCAAAATATATGCAATTCTATTATATAAAGTAGTGAGGTTGTTTTGTCTGAACCTTAAGGTTTCAACTTTCAATAACTACTGAACCGATCCTCTAGATGCTAGGGGCACAGCCGCTAGTTACTAAAAAGTAAATTTTTCGTGCTTAGTAGTGATCCTTTCAGTGATTTTATAAAAAAAATAATGAATAATATTGAATACTACCAATATACACAAAAATACACCTAAATATAAGTATACCATATTGCAAGTAACACATAAAAGGGTACCAATCAAGTAGTTTTTGAGCTGTTTTGTTCAAACTAAGTTACTAGAGTGGTGAGTTTAAAAATTATTATTAATAATGGTTATCACTGTCTTTCGTGCAAGTCAGTTTTTAGAGTTCTAAACGTGGACATTTTTAGCAATGGTCAATTACTAAAAAGTACACGCAGATACTCAATGACTAGGGTTATTATATGTAAATATATTTAAAATGTCAAAAAAGTTTATAGGTATGTGTTTTTGTTAATATAAATTTGATTTTAACAGCATTTTTCTTTACCCAATTTTTTTTATAAAGATGCGATGCATCTCTACAATTCATTAAAGCAAAAAGAAAAAAAGAAACGTTAAATATCTCATTTTGATTTTTTAAAAATAGACTTTTTGTATGTATTAATTACTGATTTGTGTTTTTTTCCTTTACAGGACGATTGAGAATGAAAACTTCTGTTTTTGAAATATATATATGGCCTTGTACAAAGATGTTAGATAGATGTATTTCAACATAAGCATACAAAATGATAATGATATTTCTTACACATATTTACATAATTTTATGCATAGTTTGGTACTTTCATACCTTGGGTTGGCTGTTGCAAAAGCTGGAAGTACCGATTTAAGACAAACATATTCAATGAATTTTTTAATGTTTCTAGCTACATAGAATTTTAATCAGATAATTATATTGGATATATACATATAACATATAAATAGGTTTAAACAGAATAAATAAATAGTAAGATATTAAGTCACTTTTAAATAAAAATAGATTAGAAAAAATATTTTTTTGGAAATTCCGGGTTTTCCAAAATATATTCAGAGTTGAGGAATTAACCTCATCAAACACACTGTTACTAAAAGTCTTTGCTACTATAAACAGACAGACCAAGTAAATGTCTGTACAAGTACATGCGGATTAGTAATTATAAGCTCAAAAAAAATTATTTTAAAACATTTTTATAAGTTTTTTTCTATAATTTAAATTTTGAAATGTTTGATTGTCTGTCTGTATATCCGTTTGTCCATCTGTCCCACCATCTGTCTGTCTGTCCTTTTGCCTGTATGTCTGTAAGTATGTCTATTCATCCATCTGTCTGTCCATCCATTAGGTGTCTATCTTGAATAATAACTTATTAACATTTACACAAACCCTCTCCTGACAGACACAACAGACCGAATAACGGCCAGCTGGACAGACAGATATTTTGCATAAAACAGCAGCTTTGCTAAAAAAGATTTGAAAATATATATTCTATACTAAAGGCTATGACAAGTTTCTGAGAGTTTTTACTCTTTGAAGGGTTGTGGTACCCTCCCTTAAAATAGTTTTGGAGTAATTGATATATTAATACTTGGATGTTGCACCAGATTTTCATGTACTCTGATGAAGTAATAGTCGCCACTGGCTAAATAGCAATACCTCTGTTAACCACCTTCACCCCATCCCTTCCCCTCCTAGTTCATGAATGAATTTACCAATAAATGAGGTTCATATAAGCAAGCTAAACTGACCCCCATTATTACAAATTCAGCTACATAAGGTTACACTTATTTTTCTTCTAAAACTATCTTTTATGATATAACTAGCAGCTGATCCCCTACATCTAGGTGCATAGTAATGGTAAGGATAAAGAGGATTATAAAAATACCTTTACACCATACATTAAAGTAATATATAGAGTGATAAATTGCTGTGTAACCCTTTCCCTTTTCTAGGGTCTTTGCTGTCAGCTGAATCTTTCAAAAATGTAAATAAAGCCGGGTGCCAGCAAAAGAACATAAATCAAATTGTAAACTTATGTGAACTCAAGGATGCCAAAGCCTTTTACTTTGAATAATGGGTTCCATACGTTCAAGAGGGTAATCTAATGTATTTTGAAAAAATTTTTGGGGTATCGCTCAAACATTTATTACCTTGGGATTTAAAGGAAGCCTGCAAGTAATACCACGCTTTAATTGCTGAAAGACTGCCACAAGTAGACCCAATACCTCAAATTTAAAGCCTTCAGCTTCTATAACAAAAAAGTTCTAGGCATTTTAAAATGACATTTTATGTACAATGAAAATTTTGAAAG
>LS055255.1:0-18217 GCA_900241095.1 Acartia tonsa
TAAAAACACAGAAATTTACCAGATTTTTGTCTCAAATATGTGGACATGTAACATTTTTCTCTGTTAAAAGAAATAATTTTAATAAATATTCTTTTAAAAGTAGCAAATTTTGTTTTAATTCAGTACCTCGGGTAGAATGTTCATTTTTTCTAGAACAACTTATTTTTTAAACAGATTGTCATAATTCTCATGAAAAATAATGGACAAAAAGCAAAACAAATATTGTTTAGTCTATTTTGCATATTGTCTTTAATTATATTATTTCTTTGATTTAAATCAAATACTTTAGCCTCTAAATTTAACCCTTCATTATGAAAACTATAGGAAAAGTTTGATACACTTATAATCTAAAATAATAACTAATATACCAAGTTATATTAACAGTGTGGATTAAATTGATGAAAAAAACTCTATCATACTTAATTTTGTCATTTTTGTATTTTGCAGTTGAAGATTTAAATTGTATCATTGTACCATTATTGTCATTTGGCAGAAGGAAGGGAAAGGGGGATGAGAGTTAAGACCACTACCCCCTTCCAGTTTCTTCTATCTAATTTGTGAGTGTAAACGAAAATGATAGCTGACTTTGGTTGAAATTTTTACGTGGATATTGTGACAGGGTATTTTTTGTCGTTAATTTAATATCAATATCCACGTTTTCTATATCAATTGCTACTAAACTAGTGTCTTAAAATTGATCACTAAAGTGAACTGAAATTATTTCTATGTTCATACTGTAATAATGTATGTTGAAAGGTAATATTTCTGACCCTTTGCTCCTCTGTCTCTTCTTAAAGTGCTCCTTCAAACTTACAGAAAATTTATATAGCATTTATGCTTAATTATAAACAACTTCATCAAGTATGCAAATACACTTTATTATCTATTAATCTAATTCTTAGTTTTAAACAAAGAAGGTACTTTTTAAATCTATTTAACAATTCATTATCAGTTTTAGCAAAAACCCTATCATAAATACACATCTTCTTCATTTTTTTTATTGATTTCTTCATTTAATGTATACCCATATGTTTTCATTTCAATTATGTTATGCTGAACTCTTTTCCGTTATCTTATTCATATTGAAATACACTGTAAACTATTACTAAATTCATATCATAATTTCTTGTATTTAACTCTCTTTTATTCACTATCTTGCTTTTGATTGTTTTTATTGGAGAATAGGGGCACCACTCAACACTCTCTTTGCACCCATCCATGCATAAACTCCCGGAGTATTTTAGGTGAGGGGCGGGGGAAAGGCCAGAAGGGGGTTTGTTATCAGAGGTGTAGAGAGGTAAATCATAGGCAAAGGGAAAAGGGTATTTTTTAAAGAGTTTAATATTTTAAAAAGCATCTTTAAAGAAAATATAATGATTTAGAAATGATGATTCTATGACAAATACTAACTGCTTTACCCTTTAGTGGAAGGGGTGAAGGTTAGATTATCTTTAAATAATCTAATCTCAAGACTTACATAAACTTCTTCCATAAACAAAACAAAAACCCAATTTTTTTGCCATTTTAAACACATTTGGATCAGATTCCAATACATTTTAAAAAGCATCTTTTTACGATTCTGGTACCTTTTTTTATATCTTTTACCGAGTACTTTATCCATGATAATTTGAAAGAGTGATAAGAAAGGGGTAAAATTTGGACTGAAAATGGGCGGGGTTCTGGGGGCGTAGTTATGGGATCTCAAGGGTGGGGTAATGGGGTTTGTTGATAATATGTGAACTTATTTCAGCTTTATGCATATCAGGTTACTTACAACTTGGTAACAGAGATCAATTTTAACTATAATGCGAAACTACTTTACAAAATCTGTTGGTCTGTCTGTACATTACATTCACCGCGTTTGTTGAAATATCGGCGGTTTCACTCAAAGTGCTAGCGATCACAGAACTCCTCCTTTCCCAACTTTATTTTTGTGATAAATTGAAAATAAAGGGTGGGTTGTTTTTCTTATAAGTAATCACATTGTTTTACTTAAAGTTAGGTCTTGTTATAGAGGGCTCAGGGTAGGGTTAGGTAAAGATGACATCAAAATGAATTATTAAAATGATTGTATGATAATATATTGATTTTATATTGATTAAAACAATTTTTTTTCTTTAGATTTCGAATATCAAATTCAAATGTCGCCTGCTGCTATTACAATTACAATTCATATGTTCTATGCTATGATATGATGATGCTAATATACTTACTCAACAACAAGAACGATAATGTCTAATAGAAGTAAAGCTTTTTTAAGATAAAAACAAGTGAATAATATTTTAGAAAGTAATATATAAAACAACAATTTTTTAAAAAAATGAATGCAAGTTTACAAGTTTTTTTTAATCAGGGAGGTATGAATGAGTGTAGGGCAGGTGTTAGGCAATTTTGAAGAAGTGATCCTAACCCTCACTAAGAGATATGATCTACGTCAATAAGGGAAAACTGTAGAGTTGCTTTTCTAATAACACTATAATAATGCATACACAGTTTGTGTTAGGTATGTGTTTACTTTTTAGAAAACATAACGGTTTTTGATTTAATAGAATAAAAAACGTTTAATCCGTATAGATTTTCCATTTATCAATTGGTAGATTTTATCTATTTCAATCTGTCAGGGGTGAAAAAGGGTTTATTGAACCATTTTTAGTAGCGCAGACACTCTGTAAATAAAGTTTAATAATTCCCAAGTTAGGTTTGATACTTCATTTGCTATCAACATGCTTTTTAATTATATATAATAAAACCTGCTTTTATACCATAAAGTAATGTATATTACTTTTATTTATTATCATCGGCTACGTCACTAGCATATAGGGATTCATATATATGTGAAGCTTTCCAGATAGTCTTATCAGTGGTTAGCGAGATCTTCACAGACTGGCTGAAAACATTACATCCTTAAAGTATTTATAATATATACATGCATATATTATTGTGTGTTTAAATGTTCTATACCTTTCGGACAAGATATTCCTTGTAAAAGATTATACATTGTGATAAAGCTTTTTTGGTAGTAGTCTACTTTTGTAGGGAGTCCAGTGGGACGAGTAATGTAGAAAAAGAAGTTTATAGATGAACTGAGTTGCTGTTAATATATCGACAATAGTCTCTTAATGAAATAGCATTGCATATAGATTGTTTAAAACTGTATGAAGCACAGCTATTAGTTATTAAGCAATTGGCATTAACACAAAATGCTTAACGGGTTTGTTTGGCTTAGGATGGTTCTTTACTTAAATCTTAATAAGACGAATTGTTTAATGAAAACAAAAATACATGTGTTCCTGATATTTATTTTAATTTAAAATTTATTTTCATGTGCAATATCAATATAAGTTTGATGAATCTTTTGATGTAAACAATAAATCTATTTAAATTTATTAAGCTACTCTGTAACTACTACATGTATGTCTGTATCACGATAAAGATGATACTTACTGCTGCTATATCACGCGAGTCCAATTGTTCATTATTTCAGTTTTCTGTCTTTAATCTTTTTCTTAATGTTGTTTGCCTGTTTGTTTATTTGTTTGTTCTTATGTCCAACTGTCTCTCCTGTCTGTCCGGTTTTTTTCTGTTTTTATAACAACATCTGTATTTTTAAATATTGAATAATGAATCTTGTGAGTAAAATGTATGGCATCAAGATTTTAGGAATTTAAACACCCCATTTAGCATGGATTAAGTTCTATGCTTATAAACTACAATTAAAATATTTCACATTCTTATTTCACAAAAATCAACATTAATTCAACTTGATATTTATATGAAGAAACAGGGATATATAATCTGAAAAAAATCGATGTACATTGTTACATAGAAAAGCTTTGTTTTAAATTTTTTTGTTGTCATTTTTTAAACGTTTTTTTTATTGACTTATTATTTTAACAGTTCTTTATTACAAAACTAGTTTCTTCGCACCTAGCTTCTAGAGAAGGTCAAAAAAGGCAAGGATATATATACAAAAAGGTATTATATAGCTTCCCTGAATAATTATTACAAATTCAGACCAGCATTTTTCAAATCATTAGATTGAGAGCAAAAACCTTACGACTTTATATTATAGAATAGGCGTAACTTGGGGTTAAAAGGGCCCCATAGTTTCACGTGCTTTTTGTTCTTCATTATTCACTTCCTCTATCCCATTGTAAATAAGGGGAGTAGTTTAAGAGGTAAGGTTGGGGAGTTACAACTCCCAGAGTCAGGTGTAATTTGATCCAGTCTATTTCCTATTCATCTGTCGACTGAGGGAGGGGTATATTCCCCCCTATACCCCCCCCCCTTAACCCTTCCTTGTACTAAAAATTTGAGAAATATTTTCCCTTAAACAGACTTAATACACAAAAAGATTTTTAATTTGTTTTTGAAGGTTGACGATACCAAAAAGCAGAAAAGATGTACAAATTAGGTTTAGATAATCTCTCTCTTGCCGATTCCCCATATTAAACTTTATGAAGTATAAAATAATTAATTCTATTTTATTGAACATTTGAATGAAAAGCTGCTTGACATTAAAAAGACTAAAAAGGTAGACATGGCTTAAAGTAATAATTTCCCTTTCAATATTTACATTTCCCTTGTTTGCCAAAGTATTGTTAAGTCAAGGTATTCAAATAAAGTATATCATTCTAACTCTGTACCTAGTTGCTCAAAGAAATTCCCTCACCCCATCTTTATTTAAAATGATTATTAAAGAATAAGAGGGTATAGCTTTTTATTTGTTTGCATAATACTTGGGTAGGTTATGTTACTCTGTTTTCCCGCAGGGATTAGCATAAAAAAATACACCCCGGCCCCCCTTCTCGTACTTTTAAATAATTTCAATTTTCTTTTGATTTTCAGTTCCAAAGGCATTTGTCGGAAAACACTGAAAACACAACAAGAAAACTCCCCCGCAAATAATATAAAATTAGTAAAAATTAATCAAATATGTATTTAGAAAGTTAGACGGGCAAACTATCTCGTTTCAGTGATTTAAACTAAATATGAACGTCATAAAGCTTCCCCGAAAAAACATAACATCAACTGTCTTAGGTATTTTCAGAAGGATATTCATTCTTCTTTGGCTACTTTTTCCACGCTACTTTGATTACTTTGCCCCATATACTGACAAGCCATCATTAATTGTTTGATTGTACATGTTTTGCTAAATATAACTACATAATTTCCAACTTACTATTAAAAAGCCTTAATTCTCCCCCCCCCCCTCCTTTAATAATTTAAAAAAGGATTTTACATAAATTCTACAAAATATAATGATATTTGTTGATATAACCCTAAATGTTAATAAAAAATAAATAGATTATTAGAAAGAGGGAAAATGTGAGTTTAATTTAAAAGTGAAGAATATTACTTTGTTCCATTTAGTATTCATAACTTTTGTTTGCTTAGCCTGTAATGTGTATTGAGTTCTTTTTATTGACCTTTTTTGACAAATTAAATATGTTGTTTAAACCTTTTGACTAACTGCTCTTTTACTGTATATTAAAATATAAACTGTATAAACAAATGAAATATTCCTAAATTCTTGTATAAAAGTAACACGATAACTAAATATCTGTCTGTCTACCTGTGCCAAAGGACCGCTTAACCGATTTTTATCCTTTACAGTTTAGCTTTTTATAGGTCCTGAGAGGTTTATACATATTTTGGGGAAGGGTACTACCACACGTACTCCCAACGAAATCGCCCCTGAAAATCTGGTTTTTAGTTAGTAATATTTTTTATTGGGTTAAATTTCTTTCCCTAATCATAATAACTAAAGAGTAGCTACGCAATGGTTTATAATGTTATCTAAAAAAACAAATGTTCATCTATTTTATAAATGAATTTTGTTCAGAATTAATCAGGGTTCAATGTTAAATGTTCTTGCAATCTCCCCAATGTAAAATTATGACGTCCAAGCTTTTTTATTGAGGGGGATAAAAGGAGGAATTCCAAAAGTTTTAGGGAGTAAATCTAATGTATTCTCAAAAAAATTTAGGGGGCAAAATGAGGGGTTTCAAAGATTGAAGAGGACTAAAATCCTTCCACTCCCCCTCTTGGAAATCTATGGTACTACTCATGCGTACATGGAATTTCTGAGTATTTATCTTCAGACAAAAAAAACTTACTACTTTATAACACAGGATATATTTTTGAGTGGGGGTGGGGGAGGGTTTAAAACCATTTCTAGATGAGGATCATTGAAGGCCTAAAACCCAGGGGCCGTTGGTGCTCTATTTAAAAAAAAATTACCAATATGTCCAGCTGTTTTTTGTACGAGTTTAATGGATACACACTCTTCAGAGCTTCTTAGGGAAAAAGATTGTTATTTTTTGTTGTATTTTGTGGATGTTGTGTTGATATTGTTTGTGAATAACAGACCATGAAATTGAAATTATACGGAAAATGGGTTTATATGTGGATAAAAAACGACAAGATGTTTTGGAGGGAAATGTACAGCATTTTGAAAAAAAAGAACACCTTTATAAAAACTTTGTTTAGGGTACTATTTTTCAAATCATTCTCCAAATCAATACAAAAAAAATATAATAATATTCATAAATTTTTGTCAAGGATAAGTTTTTTAAATATCTGATTAAACTTTAGTAGACAAAAAGTGTGCTATTTCCTCCTAAATTAAAATAAATGCTATGAAGAAAATGGCTTTTGTTTCACTCCAGTGAAATTATCATTTCTTTTGATTTCATAGAAATATTAATGTGCGTAACGAGGTTCATACCTCCAAACGTACAGATTCAATGTTGTTAAAATCTTGAAAATAATAATTGGTGACACTTAGATAAACATCTATATAATATCATGATGGCTAAAGGTTAGGTTATTTTTGTTGATGTGCATTTTACCAAATAAAATTCAGGAACCATTAAAAAAATACATTTTTAAAAATTTGTTTATAATAAAAGATCAAAGAATTAATTAAAATAGGAGGTAACTAGTGAAGATTTTATTTCTATTAATTATCCTTATACCTATCTTTAACATGTCTTTTTCTTTTTATTGGTTGCTGAAATATTTCTAAATGATATTATTCTATGGTCATGACTCAGAACTATATCTTATTATTAATTCAGTGACTCTATGAGTGTATAACTCCATAATCCCCTCAGAACAAATCTGCTATATTTTCTTTAGATATATTTTCTAAGATTAACTTTATATCTATTCCTTTAAAATCCTATTCTAGGGAAAAGAAAATTGAACAAAAACAAAGGTCTTTTTTAAAATATGTTCTAAATAAATTATTTATAAAGATTTACACACGTACAGATATGTCAAAATTCTGAAGTAAAAAAATCCATGAACAAAACAAAAAATCAATTAATCGAGTAAAAACTAAAATATTTTAAGCAGAGTATATAATCCATTTACAGGAGGTTGAAAAAAATGACAGACAGACCTTATCAATTTTACCACTACCCAACCTTCAAACTATCAAAGAAAAGAAACTTAACTTAGATATGTCTATATTTAAAATACTAAACCATGTTGTACCTATTTGGAAAATAAATCTTATCTTATCTTATCTTAATTTTAAGGGAAATGTCGACTCCCCCCTACAGTATGCCAATGATCTAAAGTGGTCATTTTTCCTGAAGAGAACATAAACTGGTTTGACTGAAAATCTATAAAAAGTGCACCTTATTCTCTATATATTGAACAAAAAAAAAGAAAGAATAATAATGTATATTCAATAAAAAAGGGATAGGTAAATGATTAAAAATCTAGGATTTAAAAAATCCTTAAAATCAGACGCCAAGCTGAGTAAATCTAATGTTTGACATGCTGGAATGAAAATTTTTCAGAAATGGAGATTAAAAATGCATTAATAATCTAATAGATTGAAATAAACAATATCTCTTTTTTATAATAATAGCATTACAATCAAATAACATTTATTTCCTACCTTACCCCTGGTTCTAGTGCATTAAAGAATCTGCAAAATAAAGGAGAAATTAACAACGGCTTGCAATTTTTGACCAACGTTTTCCCTTTTCATTTTAACACTCTCTCTTTCTTTTCTATCTTTCTTTTCTCTTTTTATACTTTAATGTTGTATTAAAATACTAACCATTCTTTATTATTTACGAAGCTAGTTGATAGCTGACTTGCTCGTCTTGCCGTTCATTCGTTGGGTAAGTGGGATTTACTTGTCTGCTAGTGCTATACTAAATAGACTATCAATTAAATTTGTAAATATCCCCTATACTAATCAAATCTGCTCTAAAACTACATATCACTTTTTGCTTCTATCCTTAATTTTCCTGTCTTTTTCTCACTTTCCATTTCTGTTTAATTTTCACTCTGTTTCTCTTGGATGCAGTTGATTTGTAAAGTAGTCCAATAAATCCATTTAGAATTGCACTTGCCTCTAGTCTCAGGGAGAGGGATTTTATTATTGCACTTTTTTTACAATTTTTACCAGGAAAATAACATTCTCCCATTTATTGTCATAAAAACTAGGTTGATTTATGATTGGTTTGTCAATTACTCTAGTTCCAATCTTTTCAACCAATTTAGGGGTAATATTGTTTATTAAAATTGTGGCCACAAATTATTTGATCGTCCATTTAATATAATTTTAATTTTGCACAGTCAAACGTGATTGTCCTTTTTAATTGCCAAGCCACTGCACTGTTTATATTTGTTGTTTATTTGATAAAATTATAAAAGTACAACCTCATTCCATAGATACATACATGACAATCCTTCAGTTTTACTGTTTGACAGTTAACTTTTCTTTTTGTATGTTAGTCACATGATGTATTAGGACATAATTGTCCTTGTTTCTAGTAAGCTTCCCTGTTTGTGTTTATGTATGCTGAGAAACTTTATGTATGTGTATATTTATTTGTAAACATAGCTTGAAATGCAGAAACAAGATTAAAAAAGTTAAATTTGTGCATAAAAGAATACATTAGAGAGATGGCAGGGATAAAAGAATATGTATACACAGTTCTACGACGTTAGTCTGTCCGTCTATCATGGAGAAGCAAAATATCCTTGATAACTAACTAAACCTATTATGTTTTGTTTCTGGAAACTTTAAATTGCTCCGCTCATGGTTTAATCTTATATCAGTATATAGTATATATTCCTCTAGTAAAGAATAAATGAAGATTGAGAAAACTGTATTTGTTGTAAATTAATAAATAAAATGAAATTATTTTATCAACTCTTGTTGCTTCTGAAAAGTATGTGGAAAAACAGTATTTTTATGGTTTTATGAATTATAATTGATATACTTTTACCTTTTCCTTTATCCTGTATATGTATATATAGTAAACAAGTTAGGTTAGTAAGCTGTGCATTAGGCTAATATCAGGGCTAATATGCATACAAAAATAAATATTAAATACTCTCAAAGATTAATTGAAACAAGGATAAAATATTTCGATGCAAAAATATAGGATATAAACAATGACATATAATCTAAAAAACAATTTTAAGTAATTACTTTTGAATTTCATGTGATGATTCCCCACCCGGTTACAACTACTCTATAACTTTCTTTTATAACTGCCTTCATTATCATTGAATCATACTTATTTTTTGCCATTAAGTTTAGAATTTGATTTTAAACTATGTTTTACTTTCATGGTTAATTGATTAATAGTTTTCAATTCATGAATTCGCAAATATTGAAAATATCACCCTTGTTAAACTATATGTAATTATAAATCTATTTACATATTTCTTCCCTAAAATGTTTTAGTTTTGTTGTTGCATGAAATTAAAACATTTTGTTCAATTATCCTAAAAATAAATCAAAGCCCTTCCTTAGTTGTAATTTTAGTAATAAATCATTTGTCTTTTTGCAAAACATTTGGATTTTGTTTTAAATGTTAGGAAAGAAATTCAAAAAGGGATATTTATACCCTGAATCATATATATTATATATACGGTCATCGACCAAACCCCGGTATATGGCAATCCCCTCCCTTCTAAAAATAGCATAAAACCTTGCTATGACCAGATGGAATATCAATTTAATTTGTAAAGAATTTATCAATCCTCAGACAAACCTTCTTCATGGTAGTCTTGTGGTCTTACTGGTTATTAAATAATCGTAAACACACACACACATTCATTCCACTACTTTAGAAAAAATTTAAAATTACCTGCTGTGCTTGTGAACTTTTCTCCCCTACACCTAACAAAGTTTTGTTCTGGTTGACGGAATCATATTATTACTTAATCATTTTTCAACAATAATTATTTTCCTTTCAGTATCATCTATTTATAATTGGTGTTCTTGCAGTTCTCCTAATTCTGACAAAGATTAAAACAGTTATGTTAAGAAATGTAGTCAAATGAATAGATAAATACTAACAACCAAACATTATCAAGTATATCTTTGCGTTTTGCGTTTATGAAAATGTTTGCAATATTGAGTACTTGTGATAGTTCTCAAATTTTGGCTATTCTGATTGGTTGTGTTCAACTTTATTGCGTAAGCGAGGGCACACTATATTTGTAATGGTATAGTTAGTTTGAAACCACACACTTGTTTAAGCCCTTCAATTATCGCACAGTCGACTATAACTTTAAAGTTTCTGAAAAATTATCAATAAAAAAATAATAAAAAATTATGGAAAAAGTTGGATGATATATATAAAATATTATTAATATTTTTAGAAAGCTGGCTACTCTATGAACGTTTAAAATAGTTAGTTCATCCAGCATTGATTCTAAATTGTTTCTTATTGATGAGCTTTGCTATATTTATATTCTTGTTTATATGTTTGATTGTTAAATTGTATTTTCTTTAACAAAAACTTTATAACATATAAACATAAGCATTAACAGAAAGCTACCTGTAAAGCCTAAATTAATAAACAAAATCAATCTTTAAGATTACTTATATTGTACTATGAACTATTTTCTAAACTATTGTGCTATCTAAAATTCTATTGGTTACTTAACCATGAAGTATATAATTTCTTAAACAAGGACAATTGTATACACATCATTCTACTATTAGTATTAAAGATTTTAATGAATGTGTCCTAGTTAGTCTTCAATGTTACATGCAATCTTTTTAAAATTCTATTTGTAGTTTCTCTATGAATTGTGGCTCAATCAATGAAAATATTTTTTTTAAATTATATTTCGGTGACAATGTAAAAAGCTCATTTCTGGGTATGCGGAAAGTGTAATGTTTGACGTCATAAAAATACGTCTAAAAGGGAAGGATAAGAGGAGAAGTGGGAAAGAAAACCCCTAAAAAAGATATGGATAATAGACATATTTTCAAAACGTCACACTTTTTCCGCATATCCCTCATTTCTTTTTTTATTCTGTTTTTCCAAATGGTTTACAAAGCAGCTTCACTCTATTGGTTTCATGAATGGTCATGGATGAATGGAGAGGACAATTCATTTATTAAATTAATAAGATTATTTTAACAGTAATAAGTATTGACCTTCTTTTGCTTCCAGCCTCTAGAGACTTTTTGATATATTCAAGGAAGGAAGGAAGGGAGGGAGGGGGCTAAAAGAAATGAAACAACAAGCCAATAACTCATTACTACTATCAGTCCTTCCAAATAGTCAATTACAGGTAACTTAAATCGCTTTAATACTAAAAATCCATGGCCTTTTTCTTCATTTAAAATACAAATTAAACAGCACTTTTGTTGGGGATTGAAATAAGAAAGGATAAAAGTAAGCCTAACAAATATTAAAATATTTTATAAACATTGATATTATCTTTAGAATAACAAATCTTTTTCAAACTAAAAACATTCAAAATGGTTTTTGTGAGGGGTTAAATAATACTATGAGGGAAGTATCTTCAGTATAGTTAATCTTTTTAGTATTTTCTAAGCTTTATGACCAAGAAACATGAAATCATGGGTGTACAGACAAAACAACACCTTATTGTGTAAAATAGCAAAAATTTAACCTTTTTTCAACATTCATATAATTTAAAGACCCCTTTTGTGCTTAAACAGAACTAGAATATTGAACATGACTGTAGATGAATTTATTTCACACATTCAATTAAAAAAAGTTTAGAAGATCTAGACTGCAAAGTTGGTTTTTGGGAACACCAAACTATAGAGCGGTTATGCAAATTAGCAAAATACAGATTAACATTAATTGGAAAGGATATGCTTTCTGAAATGGTAAAAACTAGAAGGATTACAATATGACTTATATTTTGTCCAATAAGTCTTTAAATTACGTTAATTGTTAACCCAACTAATTGGGACGGAGGGGAAGGAGGAGGGAAAAGATACTTTAAAAAAGTGGTTACTAAACAAGAATGACCAACATCCATAAAAGTGAAGCTCTGAAACGGTAGGACAAACGAACATTTATACTTGTAGTGTGTCAGAACTGAAAAATCAGAAAATAAATGTATAAATTAAATTTGTTGAAAAACTGCAGAAATACAGGCTAATGTTTAAGGACATACTTACGTTTTTAGGACTTGATTATATAGATGCTTTGCTTATAACATTGTACTTTGTTGTCCTAGGAATCAGTAATTCAAAAATCAAAACAATCGGATGATTTTATTACATACAAATTTGTTGTTAAAAAAAGTTTAAAATTGACATACTGACATTCTAGTAACGATTATAGAGTTCTTTTCTATAACGTACCTAACTACTACAGGAATCACCATGCAAAGTTTGAAATCGAAAGGACAATTCTATCATGCCTAAATTAACGAAAAAATAAGCTATCCGTTACAGACGTACGGACGGACGGACCGACCCTAATTGTAGAAAAGCTTCGCTTTTAAAAAGTGTAGCGAAAGAAAAATTTTTCCCTGTTTCTGATTTATTAAATGTTTAAAATAAAAGTCCGACTGTTAACAGTACATTCTTATCATTTTTGCAAAAAAGTAATTTTATATTAATTTAATTATTAGTATAATTGTCCCTGTCCATTTAGCACAAGCTTATGCGCAACCATAATTAATTCTTATTTTAGGACTGACTACATAATCATATACAATATAGATGCTACAGAAGAAAGTTGTAAGGCACATTTAATACCTTTTTAATTAAGTATGTTTTTAGTTGGTTTTCGTCTATTTATCTCTTTTTACAATTCATAAAGCTCCAGCAGCAAATTATTTACAACATAAAAAATAGATAGTGGCCTATTTAAAAAAAAATCTTTTAAATTTTATGACATATAGAACAGTATTAGTGAATTAATCCTTTAATTGTTGGCTGTACGCTAGCTAGAGATTAATAACAAGGACCACTACCTCACATACCAGCAAAGCCTTTCGATAATAGTTTATGCTTTAAATATTTATTTGTATTATAGATAAACATTTTATTTTGATGCCCCCATTTGTATGGTTTCAATAATGTTTTCCTAAATCCAGACAAACCAACAATTTGACAGACTTATTAGAGAAAAGATTTGCTTTGTAAGGTCTGAAGCTTTGTATAGTTTTACCACTTTATTTTTTTAGTCACAAGACTTATAGGAAAGTGTGATACTTAACATGTTGGCTTTGAAGGTCTGTCAGTCGGTAAAATGACTGAAGTTAGTAAAAATGGTCCTTATGATAAAAAATTTTCAATGTTGAAGAGAATAAACCTTATTTTAATTCTTTATTTACCAGGCAAATTCAATACATTGACCTTAATAAATTTTTCATCAAAATTTTTACTAAATTTTGATATAACTATTCTTGTTTTTAAAAATATTTTATCAAAATATGAGAATTAAAGCATAGTTATTACATTTTTATCCTAACCCTCTTTTGATATATTTTTTTTCTCTTAAAATTGGTTATATCATTAATTTGGTACATTAGTATCTTAGCAAAAACAAGCTTATCGGCTATAAGAACACCCATCAATTGTGGCAAATATATGTTCTTACACATTGCGTAGAGGCTGTGTTATTTTTTTTTATTGATTGACGTAATTACCTAGAGTTCTAATAGAACTAATTTTAATAATGGTTTTTTATTTGAGTCGCTTGTAGTTTATCAAATATTAAGTTGTGGGTGGTAGATTTTTAGCCTTTTTTAAGTTACACAGGTTTTACGTTAATTCGGTAGAAACAAAGAAAGGTCATGAAATCTTTTATTGTTCTAAAATACACACATATATATTATATATATATACATATGTATGGGATAGAGATATGTCACCTGAATATATTTTATTCTATAATTCTATGATGTTCTTCACAATTAGGACATTAATAGGGAAAACAGAAGTAGACATAACATATTTATTTCTCTTTTTCAATTGGCTGAAAACTTTTAGGTATTAAAGTTCTTCTGTAAGTTTAGTTGTATTCCCTTTTTAATCAATAAATAGTTATTAAGCCTCTAGCATCTAGGTGATCTGTTTTCGACGGGGTAAGAATGGGAAACAAAATAGCCTTGAACAGTTCCAAGACTTAGATCTACATAATGGCCAAAAATTATGAATGAATTAAAATTTGGAAAAAATACAATGAATTGGAATACAAATATTAGTAGGTATACAATCAAATCTATGTTTAAATTTATGATTATCATGCCCCATCCCTGCAACAAATGTGTTTTTAAATCCTTTTTTAAAGAGATTATAGAATTAGCAGTCATGAAACAACAAACTTTATATTAATAGTTTTTTTAACCAATTTTTTTTCTAAACAACATAAATAATAAACCAGCAAATCATAAATACCTTTTCAAAATAAAAGCTTTGTTTTCATAATTATAATTACTATTTACTTTTCTGGATAGATTAAAAAGAAGCTTTTAAAGTGCCTATAAAAATGACGTCGTACCAAAACAAATAACCAGTGTTAGGCCATTACCTAGTTTAAATTACCAATGGTAAACCAGTATGACGTCATTTTATAGGACTATAAAAACTTCAATAAAAGAACATTATTGAGAAGTTTTGTACTAATGAAAGAAAAGAAGGCCGTACAAAATAAAGAGTAAACAGAAATTGCATTTTTAAGATGTTTAACTTTAATCTTTCAACGCATTAACAACTATTTTTTAAATACTTTTATTTGTTTTATGTGTGTTCCATAGAGCTTAGATAAAGAAAAAATTACTTAAGATATAGTGTAAAGAAATGTTTTTAGTGATTATCAATAATTATACAGGGTGCGCCACACAAATCCGAACTTTTTCTTATTTTTAAACAAATGGCCATAAAATCGCCAATTTTAAAGATTTTATTGAATTTTAAAAATTGGGAAGCAAACTAGGTATTTGACTATTGGATTATTCAATAAAATCGCCGCAAGCCTCAATCACCGCCTCTACCCGCCCCCTGAACCGTCAGCCAACCCAGGTCAACATCTCCCTGTCCAAGCTGGCAAAGTTCTCTTTGATAGTGGCAATGAGGGAGGTCTTTGTGGAATTGGCGAGTCTATTGGTTCATGCTTTAATGGCGCTTCAGGCCTAAAAGTTCATTGGATTAAGATCGGGGCTGCTGGGAGGCCACATCTCCTTAGGGACGTGAGTAATCGCAGGATCTGAGATAGAGAGCTCTAGTCTTTTCTAGTATCTTCATTAGGTATCTAACAGTATCTCCAGCAAATTTTATAAGTCTACCTTATCTACAGATGGGCTGAGGTCAGATTTAGTAGGCCCAAGTCGAGGATCCAGGGTAAATTATCAGCGCGTTTTGAATCTGCCTTGTTGAACATATGCACAGCCAGCTTGGAGTACAAGTCCTCCATAGTCTAAAACTTTTGATGGGCAAAAAGGTCATTACCTAAGCTTTTTATAGTGGGGCCAATTATCCTGATTGGTCAAGTAGTTTTGGCGCTATAGCCATTTTAAAAAAGTCCGGATTTATGTGGCGAACCCTGTAATTGATTCAAATTATAAATTATATTATAAATATAGAGTAGATTATACAATCAAATATCTCAAAGATGGAAAACGTAAGTTTCAATATACATTTTAAGATTTTATTTCATGAAAGTTTACTTTCTTGATGTTTTCTTTTTTCGTGCAAAAATGTAGAAATTTAAATGGCCGCTACGTAAAGTGCAAATTATTTACTAGTCGCAATCTGAGTTGTGAAGTTAGAATAATGTTTATGTCAAAAAAAAACACATTTTTGTTCACCTTTTCTTGAATCGGACATAACCCTCACTAAGATAGAGATTCAAATAAGATTAACACCCTGCAAAATTTATCCTATGCAGTGCGTTCGCGACTAGTGCATTTAGGCATAAAATTGCAGAATAAAAGTCAAAATAAATGGCTTCTATCTTTTACATTTTGCATAAGTTTTTATTTTAGCAAAGTGTATGTAAGGGAATACTTCAAGCCCTGGCCTTACGAATATCTTATTTTTTTATATTTACGGACAACTATAGAATTTTTAAGGCAGCTTCTTTAATAGTAAAGCTACACTATTTAGCATATTGTAGACTATACTTACTAAAAGTGTGACTATTTAAAATTATTATAATTGTGTTGTTGCTTTTTTACAATAATTTTCATGTTCTAAATCAAGCTCACATATTTTTTTAGCCCAGAAACAATATTTCTTGCCTTAATTTAGATAATGCTACTCAATCAGCTTTGTAAATTGACTTAAACAATTTCTTTCAGCTATGCCAAAGTTTATTATAGAATGTATCCATTTTTAAGGAATGAGCTTTAAAATGAAAATGAAAGTTACCTGTATAGTTATGTTATATCTAGCTGCAATTATCTGATCATAAAAGAACTATTTAACTAGGGCTCAGTATCCGCATCTGCAGGCGCACAGCACTGGCAAAAAGGTCGGTTACTCTTCCCTTAAGTCCCAGCGTTTCGAAGAGACTCGAGGCTTCGAGCGGATACGGATTTGCAGCTGACAAACCCTAAATGTAAATAAAAAAAGGGACTGGTTTAAATAAAAAAATAACAATAGACTATATAAATGTTACGTATTTTACTTTCTCTTTCATAAATTTAACCATTGCCTAAGATTATTAAATTAATCTATAGAAGGTATAGTATGTTTAGTTTAAATTAGAAATGTAATAATATGTTGATAACATATAATAGCTTTTTAAAGCGGACGACCCAAACTTTGTGACAGGTATGGCAGAAAATGGCTATGCAAAAATATGGCAATGATCTTGGATTGCACTACAAAGGTATCATTATATGCAGCTGCCAGGATAGCTTGCAACCAGGAGAAAAAGAACTTGAATACGTCAAGAACAAAATTTTAAGCACTTAGATTAAAATTAATTTATTGCAAAAACAATTTCTATTCTTAAAATACATGTCGACTAAGTTACATAATATCCTATTGATGTTTGCTATCCCGGAATCCCTGATGATAATATGCAACAGGGGTATAATAACTGAAGGTAAAATTATACAGATGACAGGTATAGTACCAACATTATATCTTAAAGTGCATTTGAATTTAGACCAACTTTTATCTAATGCTTTACTTAAGTCTAACCAACAAATAAAATATTCTAAATTTATCTAATTTAAGATTTAAAGAAATTTAATGTCAATATTTGAAGTTTACATCCATTTTTAAAAAGCTAAGCCTAAATATTCTAATATTCTAATTCCTTATTCTTAAACATAAATTTTGGTATAAATGCAATGCAATTTTGTAGAGGCGTTTATTCTTAAAATGTTTATTGGTATGTTATTATAATAAATTATTTAAAAGTTATCGGCGGTGAAGTTTTTAATTTTTTTTATACAAACATTTCTTATGCATGTACAAATCTACGTGTCTTTATTAAAATTTTGACACAAAGACTTTTTAAGCTTGAGTGTACATTTTATGTCAACTTTAAATATTTAAATGAAAAGTGCCGCCACAAAAATTAAATGCCATGAAAAACTAATAATCTCTCAAGAAATAAACGTGTCTTTAAAAAAATGTATTTTAGCTCATAGATAAAAAAAACTCAGCTCCTTTTAAATACTTTTTTACATTTAATAGCCTTAATATATTCTATATTCTTTTATTCAGATATTCCAAGTAGGTAATGGAAAAAAAAACTTTCCCTAAGGGGAATTCGGGTCAAACTTAATCAACTATGTTAAAACACTTTTGGGTGTTCTTTCCTAGTAACTTTTTTTAAAAGCGAAGCTTTTCTATAATTAGGGTCGGTCCGTCCGTCCGTCCGTCCGTAACGAATAGCTTTTTTTCGTTAATTTAGACATGTTAGAATTGTCCTATCGATTTTAAATTTTGCATGGTGATTCCTTTAGTAGTTAGGTACGATTTAGAAAGCGT